>VCRD01002936.1:38891-49239 GCA_006783055.1 Trinorchestia longiramus | reverse complement strand
GACATGGTTGACGCAGCTGGAAATACGGCATGGGACTTGGGTAAAACAACCGAATAATTATCGAAGTAATTATCCGACTCGAGAACGGGCCAGAAGGTTCGTTCCTATAGCCTCATTCTATTCTATTCTAAAAAAATAAAATTAACTCTGTAATTCAATGGCATCACAAAAATGTAACGGGATTGAATGCGAGGACATCGACGTGACCAAAATGAGTGAATTACATTGGAGCAGATTTATGGTTTTGGTACCATGAATTTTCTCTTGGGATCGACGATTGAAATTAACAGGGAAATACCCTAGGAATTCTATTTTTAGAATTTCGTCTATCACAAAACCAAACGAGACAAGGCCAAGTCATTGTTCAAGATTGCTTCTGACACTTGATACAGGTCTGGAAGAGCGGTCTCGCGACTGCCAGGTATGTGGATAGGTCATGATCATATACGAGCGGCACAAGGGAGTTTAAGACTCGTTTATAGGGAGTAGAAAAATGTTTACGCTATTCTTGATTTGACGATTGTTGAGATCATTTCCTAATATATATATAATTCAACGAATTTAATTTTTTCTCAAACCATTGTATTACAGAGTAGAATTTACATACTGCAATTAACATTACGAGTAAGACGATATATCTGAACTGAGTCGGCAATTGAACGTCCTACTTTAGTGGGGTTTATCAATATCGTAGCATAGATAACAATTTATGGAAGTTGCTAAACCAAATGCATCGAAATGTAAAAATTATATGATTAACGAAGACAAATAATTAACCTGATGTATGACGATTGAAAGTTACCAATTTATTTTAAAACAATTGAATAGAAAATCTTCGCGTAAGCAGTAATGAAGTAAATTGCAAAAGCGAATAGCACTAAGCTCTTGATGATTATATTGTATACAAGATATTCGAATAACCTATCGAACTTTGCATTACAATCTTCTGGCGATAAACTTTTTGCTTGTTAGTCTTTCACTATCCGGATTTATTTTATTGCCAATTTTTATTATTTCAAAGCTTAAACAGCACGTGCTATTACTGAGGCTTAACACAACTGAAATTTATAGGTTCCCTAGAAAATAATATGAGCAAGGAAATTCATCAATCAACCGAAAGATATGCGACGCAAGGGTGTAAAGCACATGAGATAAACATTACCTCTCCTTGACGAGCAATACGTCAAAAATTCTATACTGAAAACTCAAGATACACAATGGACCAATTCTACCCTTTTGAGTCAAAAGGGAAGTGGATTTTTCACAATTACTTCCCATCCACACGGTCGTCAGCAAAACACACATTCGGTGTTTAGGTACGACTTACCTCAATTGGTGGAGGACTTCTGAATCAGGAAGTAACAAGCGTTTTCAAAACACAAAACCAGACGATAAAAATATGCTACCAATCGTCTAAAAATTATACTTCAGTTACAATTAAGAGGAAATGTTTTTTCGGAACATAAATTCACATAGACAAAAGATCGTGTTTAGAAATATTACTGTCATGCGACACTTTAATGTTACTCATCTACGCTAGTAGCGCCTAACTCTATCACTAGTCTTAACCCTTTCGGTACTGACGGCATCTCTGGTAGCCGCAGTCATTTTTCGCCTATTAAGATGCAGAGCAACACGTGTGTCTGTGCAAACGCTGGTAGGGCAGTGCAAGCTACAGTTTGATCAGGACAATGCAGTGACCGTAAAACATCACAAAGCATCTTTTTTTAAATTTGATGTTAAATATGTTGAAAAAGGTTCTGATATTTGCATTATGGTACCAAAAGGGTTAAGATGCCAGCGTTAGGAACAAAAAAGCTTCCGAGTACGGTAAATTTATACTGTACTTTGTGATATATTGGAATAACGATGATTTCATTTCATTCTACTTTAAATTGACGAAAAATTAGAAAGCACATTGAGGAGGAATTAGAAAGCACATCGAGGAAAAATTAAAAAGAAAACTGACGAGGAAATAAGACAGTCTAGGGTTCCATGGAGTTTAGTTGCCGTCAAAACACACGTAACACAATTCCCCTCATGGATTGTAACCATGAGTAAGCGTCTATAAGTTATACCGTACGAAAAAGTTAGTCAGGGAGTTCTAGTTAATATTGAGAATGAATGTTACCAGTATTAAAGCAATATTTAATGTTACCCGAACTAAAAATAACGCAGAAATAGGACAATGGGAAAATGAAATTTAGGTCACATTTACAATAAATATATACTTGATACACCTTGGGATAAAAAGAAAAATGGACCCTGGAAAATAAGTTAATTGGAAATTTTGACTCAGATTGAAATATTTACCATTTTTAAGAAATTCAGGATATGCACTATGAAATTTTTACTCTAACCCAATAAATAAAATTAGCAGAATAAAACACGGATAGTCCCAACATTTAATGAACATATATGAAAGCTAATATATAAATACCATGCAGTAGCGACTGGCAATCATGCGACACAGGCCATCGTTTTATTCTTTCAACCTCCGAGAATTCAGCATTATCTTTCAGGTTTTACAGTCCAGTGATCAGTTATACCAGTTATTTGTGTGCAACATTCACAAATTCCCTACTCACACGTACGTTGAACTATCAATTTTTATCATTAAAAAGATAGTTTCTTAAATTCAAAAGACTATTTCTTGAATAGAATTTTATTTAAACAGTAAAGCATTCCATGCGATTTAGTAAAAAAGGGACTTTTTAACTGTACATCATGTAAAACTCTGAACGTAAATCAGTAGTCATTGCTTGTAAGAACCCAAAACTTTTCAACAAAATCTCAAGAACGAACGTGAAGCTCGAAATCCCACTCTAAAGAGCCGGGAGAGGAAAAAACGATAAACTGAGCATCCAGCCGCAATGAAGAAACTGTCATCACTCGGATTTCTCGAAATCAGGAGCAGGACATTGGTAGGTCTTCCAGTCGATGTGTGAGTTATAGAACTGGAAAAAAAAATCATGACACTCAGCTATGCATTCCTCACCGCACAATAAAAATGAGCCACAAGTCCGAGCCAAGAACTATGCTCGAGGAAGTCTTCAATAATTAAACAAGGGAAGGAGAAAGCTACGTTAGTGTCCGAGTCAACAATTCACGCGATTTGCATTTAATTTAAAGAGAAATTAAATAAATATACTATTATGAATATAAAATTCGCTTTAATGTATTTCTTGATGAACGTCTGCGAGCAAACTCTTTCAACACTATTCTGTTGACTAAATTACGGAGTGCGGGATAGACGCTAGTTTCTTAGACGGTAATTTATAAACTTCAGGAACTAGCAATGGAAGACCAGATTTACCATGAACAAATAATGGCTCGGACAGTGACGGTAGCTGCATAAGCAAGCTGCAGCTTCCATCCATCAATGCACATCACATGACAAAAAATCCAAATCAACCAACACAGGCTGCATCAGCGAATCACCAGCGATCAGACGGTGATTTTCAAAGTGCGACGTGACGATACCATTCACATATGAAGAATTTATGTCCGTACACATAGCAGAGCTTAAACTCCTCAATTAAAATTAGATTTTGTTGGTCTTTCATCCTCCTAACCTACCTCAACAATAGGTAAGAGCACAAATTCCTAATAGGAAATGCTCTCAAGTTTAAGATTGGTTATAATTCCTTTCCGTTAGAGTTCAGATGCTCGCTAATGCTATGACACGCCTCTATACAAACTCATGAATGTGCTGAGTTATTAAAGAATGTTAGACGAATCAGGCATTACATTAGCCCCGTAATTCATTGTTGAATTACAGACGCACAGTTTCCTACTGAATTGTATGTATCGAAAAAACTAGAATGTTGTCGTCTTTCGATATGTACAGCATGAGATGGGCGTCAAAACTCAATACATGAGCCTAGCATTTGAAGTACTGACAATACCTGCAGTTGGAACTTGAACTATTGATGCGATCACATCACAGCTCAGCTATGCGCACAAACCTTAATGGCTTTACATGAAGTAACACTGTCACACTTTGCAAGTCACCGACTGGATGTCATCTAGAACTAATGTCCAAGAGACTTCCCCGAGCTGTTAATTTTGTCGTTGACCTTTTCACTGCGGTACTTTGTTGTCGACAGAGGACGGTAATCTAAATAGGCAAATTTTTAAAGCCAATCATGCACAAGTACACAAAAGTGAGGCACGACTGAACGTACGTGATAATTGAAACGAGTTGTAAACCTGGCGCACTCGAGAAGTGTGTCATATCAGAGGCTCGTGTCATGAGGAAGAACATGTGCTTCTCATAGAGCAACAGATGCACTAAAAGCCATAAATTCGCCCTTATTTATTGTAACTCGGCCAATTTTCACTAGTCGATTTTTAGAATCAACAGTGTCAGTCCTTACATGACATTAAAACATTATTGGTCTGCTATTGTGGAGCAGTTGTGGTTGAATGCAAGAACTTGAAGCAAAGTCGAAGCTACTAAGTAAATAAAAGACTTTTCGGGCGCACTGAAAAGGTCACGACGGCAATCACAATGACACGTAGGCAAGCTTAACACTAAATCATTTGACTAATTCTTCATCGAACATGAACTCCACACGAGAGGCTTCATCGGTGACAGAGACGTGAAAAAGTGCAATTTTCCAGTTATGAGAACTAAAATGCAGATTGTTTTAAAATTTTAACGCCATTCCATCGATGTAATAAATACAAAAAAGCGTTCTCTGAAAAGAATAATCTTCAATTTACATATATAAGAGCAATCTTACACTTGATTTGTGTTCATTTGGCTTGACAAATGAGCAAAATGCCAGGTGCCAAGAAAAAGTTCGCATAGTTATTTGAATTATCCAAGTGCAAGAACCTGCAACAACGTTTATAGGCATTTGATATATCACCATGCAGGTGAAAGAAGCACGAATGACTATTGAGCAGATGCAGTTCACGACACGACCAAGTTGACTGAAAGTTGGTGAAATTATTATAATAAAAATGAGAAGTTGACAATTGGCACGTCTTCACAAGTCACACGACAAGTACCTCGCGAAGAACTGATGTTGGACAGCTAACAGCTAACACTGAACAATACAAACACTGATCATGTAATCAGAACTCATAAAAACACATCATGATCAATGTAAACCTGGAATCAGGGTAAAATTTGCACCAATTCACAAAAGAAAATCATTACAATTATAGGCCAGACTATAAAAAGCAACAAGAGGCTATGTACATTATAATAGATTAATTAAAATAAAAATCCATAAGAACACAATACATAGGCTAAAATGCTAAAAATGTCAAATAATTCCATAGAAAAGCAAGTCACAAGAAGCCACCCAAAAAGCAGTTAATCCACAAAGTATTTATGACTGGTAAGGTTTCAAGTAACAAGACAATAACCTGCAAGCACAAAGCTGAAGTTCACAGCTATTATTGCATTCTTCATACACAATTAAACAGGAATGTAATGAAATGACATGGAAGTTTCACATGAAAAAAGTGAGGCAGGTTTTCAATATACAAAAGATGCTAAGGTCAATACAGACAAGAAGGGTTGAAGGTTTTGATCTTGAGTGAAGTTACAGATCATAGAAGGAATTTCCCATGAACCACCTTGACATACAGAGTACACCCAACAATTTTAAACAGGGAAAAGATTAAATTAAAAGAGTAGACTACTTGGAAATACTCAACATTATTAATGAAACATGCAAAAAAAGGAACTTCTTCAAAGACAAGACAAGCTTTATGATAGTAATTGTGGATAATTGTACTCATGAATATTGAAATGAAGATTTTTTTAAGTAGTCATTGAGTAAATAAGATTGAATTTTCAACAACTTCTCATCTTAAAATTAATTTTTTTTACTGAAGTAACACACATGGATTGGGATTATCACTTTAACACTCAGAAATGTCAAGACAAAATTGTTTGGTTCTCAAGAGTTAAAATTACAGTAGAATTCCTTAAAACTGGCACAGACTGGCCAGCTATATATATATTTATTCATTGTTTTTTCTTCTTCTACTGTTTTAAGCAGTTTATATTATTTTCCTTTTTTTGTCTAGCATGTCTATGAATTGATTGTGGTTACTTGGGTGAAATTAACCAGCAACTGCAAAGTCCCATGGGTGCAGGTTAAAAAGAATTCTACTGTACTAACAAAAGATGAAGTTGGCTAAATGAAGCATGCATACATGAAAACAAATCAAGCACAATTAGTTTATATAATCACTTCAAGTTGCCAGAATATAAAGAATTGATTTGGAGATGCAAGTTATTCAAGGACTTGTCCCAATGCAAATCAGAAAATTCAAGCAGCAAAATCCACACATGAGAAAAAGAAATTACTTTCATTTAAAAAGGAAATCCAAAGAAATGATTAAAACAGTATGAAGAACAAAGGGTGCAATACAAAATCTACTTCTTACTAGCCCTTACTTTTCAGTACAGAAAGTGCAAGGCTTGTAAATAGAATTATCTTTGAAATCACTTCAGGAATCTGCGCAAAATTTAGCAACATTAAGGCCCTGGAAAATGATAACCAACAAATTACTCACTCAGGAAAAGAATGTAGTGCACTACACAAATTAAAGACAAGATCTCTCACCTTGTACTGCTTGTTCCTGTATTCTTCATTAGGGTCCTTCTTCTTGTTCCACTGAACATCAGGGTTCTTAACGGCCAACCTGAAGGTGTAGAATGCTGCCATGGCCACTCCAACACCCAGGCACACATACAGTGGGATCAACTGTAATGCAATTCCTCATTAGAAACCTTCATGCATGTGACATAAAGAAATAGTTCTGTTTCTATACAGAATTAAAACTGCTAGCTCAAATTGGACTAATAGGCCAAACAGCTCATTAACCCATTAATGATGAGCGGTTCCATTTGGAACCAGGGGAGAAAAATACACATTTTAACTGTATTGTCAAGTATCAATTTTAGTGGGTTAATTGGTTCAATACAAAGCTTGTACATTTTCTAAAGAGGTTTGGTTCTTATATGCCAGTTACACCATGTTCAGCTGGCCTTGAAAAATTGCACGGGAAAAGTACATCCAGTAAATAATTCTCATCATTAATGGGTTAAGTTAGGATACTAAATATATTTTGAAACACATAGCTGATTGGTTATTTGAATATACAACTACAATTGAAATTTATGAAATATCAATACTAATTTGCCTTATGGCAATAATCTTAGGGCTTACCTCACATCAGACATAATTTCAAGTTTGGAAAGTAGTATGAAACTTTCTAATGCATTAACATTTAAAGCATTTACATAATTTCTCTGAATTTTTCTCTTTAATTTTGGAAGATCCTTACAAAAAATTTAAAACTATTTCAAACCCCAAGTACACCCTTACTACTTTCTGGAAACAAGAATACTTGTTACAAGATAAGTCCCACCAGATTGCAGCCTGCAGTTGGAGCATCTATTAGGAACCTAAATTTCTGCAATGGCAAACAATTTTTTTCACCCTATTTAAAATTTAAGCTATTCACTGACTGTGTCTTAGAAAAAAGACAATTTAAACTAATGCTTCTCAAAATATCAGATGTGGCATACTAGCAATTTTTTCAATGTTCCAGAAACCAGTATTATTTCTTATCCATTTACATAGGAATCAATACATAATGAAAAAATTCAAGCACAAGGTAATAAAGTAAATAATGAAAGTACTGCAGTAAATTTAGATGCATTGCACAAGGCAAAATTCCTGATATTACACTCGTTTCTTTCATTTCTGGGAACCCACTGCACACCAGCAGCTGATGGCAAGTGGACCAGCATTAGATCCTAAGGTAAAGTAAATTATTATCTAGACAAATTTGGTAATATCAGATTACAGTTATAAAGTTTCCCAAG
This sequence comes from Trinorchestia longiramus, assembly GCA_006783055.1. Classification (NCBI taxonomy): domain Eukaryota; kingdom Metazoa; phylum Arthropoda; class Malacostraca; order Amphipoda; family Talitridae; genus Trinorchestia; species Trinorchestia longiramus. The sequence continues at coordinate 41,378 of VCRD01002936.1, read as the reverse complement.
CAAAATTCCCAAAAGATTTCAAGTTGATCAAAATACTTGGTTATAAACTCAACATAGAAGTAATAAGAGACCAAAGATATTCAAACAAAGTGGAAGCCAGTGTGCAGTTGTAGCATCATTATGATTGTTAACTGAAGTAGAAGCCAGCATGTTGTGTACTTAGCAAATGAGTGAAAATACTCAAATCACACAAGATAATTCAGGAGTCAATGCAGAGATCGTTTGCAGTCATTCCCTAGGGGCATTTGAGAAACTGCTTCACTATTAACATATATAAACTAAACAGTTACCATGGAAGTTCCACAGTTTATATTTGACTGATTTGAAATTATAAAGATGAATACAATAAAGATTTGCAACGAATTATTGAGCTTTATATGAATATTTTTCATTCATATATACAGAACTCATTGTAGCTTATCTACCAATAACATGGCCCAGATAGTACCCATTGAAATTCCTTAATTTAAAAGTGATATAATTTAGAAACTATAAAATGATGTACATTTCTCAGTTGTACCAGTGGTATTATCAGAATCTCAATATATTTCATATATGCATACATACACAATTTCCATTTTCTATTTCATCTACCGATAATATGACCTCGTAGGAGAAGAAAGCTAATGACAATGAAATGAGTATTTTATGGTGATCCGGCGCCTTTGGTATCTACAAAACAATGCTTGTAATACATGCACACCTGTTCTGATTTCAGTTCAATAATTTTTCTTCAGTAATAAATAGAAAGTAATGCGACGGACACACACAGATACAGAAAGAGAGAGATGGAGATACCTAGTCGATTATACACGTAGATAATCAGAACACAGTAAAATTTAGGCCTTCACTCACAGCAGGATGCTTTTTTAGGCTCGATGGCGTCAGGCCTTGCATCTTCAGTTGATTTCTTTAAATTGCAACAAACTCCAAGTTCAACCGGTCCACCAGCTGAAATCAGCGAGCGCCGAACAATGCCTAATGTAAAATTTCATCGTTGTTGACATAACACACAGGATTTCCCTTTAAAATGATACAAATTATTTTTAACGAGTTGCCTACTATAATCTATAATCAAATAACGATAATTTATAATCATGGAGAAAGTAGTTAGAAGATTTGAACCTTCATATAAGTGACTAACAAAGTGAATTAAATCTATTGAAACAATAACAACGAGATCCAGTTCCATATCTGCTATATATAGGGAAATGTCCTCAGTTAATATATATAATATCGAATGATTTTCATCTGCAAGGATACTGGTGTGCCTAGTCATTTAATTGTTTAACATAGTCGCGTAAAACCTCAATTTTTTCTTAGGCCAGTTAATTGTGTGAACCAAAATTCCCTTTTGTTGACTTAGAGCTTCAAAAAGTTCTATGCAAACATTTTGAAATTAGAATGTTTTAGTTACTCTTTCGACGTGTCAAATACATTTATGTTTACTACTGGATAAAAGTTAGCCTAATTATTTAATTTTATCGATATGTCTTTCATGGCAATGAATGCGTATAAAAATTTTCTGAATTTACAGTAGTATTTTTTTATACGTCAACATTATGAGTATGCCATTTTACCCAGTTTTGAAAAGTATAACTACCGGGATTCAGACTGTAACTCGCTTTATAATATCAATATATTTCATGAGAATGCGAATATTTGGAGAAACCAACTTCTTTATTATGCAACTTTAAATTCGATGGTAGATATCAGTTTCCTGAATGTAAGACCTTAACATGCAAAGTGACCTTCATCACCTTTTTTTCTTTTTCTGAACATAAGATTTTTTGTTGGATAAATCGTGACCATCAATTGCATGAATGTAGTACACCGATCTTCTTGAACTAGATCCTAAATCAAAACCGTAGAATACGATGAACAATGAATTCTATGATAGACTCAATCTTGCTATAAAGCTTTTCAAAGAAGCTAAATAGAGAAAAATTCTGTACACACCATAGCAAAAATACTAATATGGGCGGATTAGAAACTCTAACGCGACAGATGCAAATTGATTTTGGTCAAAAGTTCTTCATCAAAACTTCTAGACATTTTGCTTCTATCTGATACAATACACAGGTAAGAGAGGATACTATGCGCTACCTTATGACACGTATCACTCATAATGAATCCACTAACAAAAATCATTCTCCCACAGTTCTTTGTTTCACAAGGATTAGACATCTCAAGACTGTAAGAATAGATTTCCAACTCTTGTAAATACATACACCACAAAATGCTGAGTAGAATAATCCAACTTAGTCATCAACTCGTAGTCTAGCAAACAAGCAATCGAATGAACACATAGGTGAAAAATAATTGCTACTTTTTATGCGTCAACTTTATTGCAAACCAGTTGCTTTTCCTTTTTTCTATTGTTTTAGTTACAATGACAAGTCACACTAAGGAGAGCTCTGCGTGCATTATTGCGTGCATTATTGAACCAGTAGGAAAAGTAAAAAATTTAGGCGTCTGGTTTGATCA
>VCRD01002936.1:0-31310 GCA_006783055.1 Trinorchestia longiramus | reverse complement strand
ATACAACTGACCGCACATACAACGGACCGCACATACAACCGACCGCACATACAACCGACCGCACACACAACCGACCGCACATATGGTGAGGGTTGTAACCTGTGTTCTGAGGTATCAGTGCCTCAGCGTTACAGAACCCGAATAGAAATAGAAATAACTCAAAGTTTTAGTCTAAAGATGAAAAGACGTAGACACATGTGTAGCGAAAACAGTTTTAAACTTATACAGGGTCGTGCAGCTAAATTGGGACTAACATAACTTTTTTAAAATTCGCTATTTTGAAAGGCAAATAATGATAAAACGTAATTTTTACTTGTATTTATTCGTTCGTTACTGTCTACAGAACAAAATCATTCTATGTGACTACCCTTTGCGTCAATAATTTGGGAGATTCTCGAGCGAAACCGTGAACAACTCCTTTTTACATCCTCGGGGTCAAGATTACGAAATGCCCGACGAATGGCGGACTTCAGAGAGTTGACACTTGGATGTGAAGTTACGTTAGACTTTTCCTCAATGACGCCAAACAGCCAATAGTCACAAACATTCAGATCTGGGGAGCTGCTGGGCCAAATATCCTTCGGGACCATCAAAGGAAGATTCTCCTTCAGGAAATCCTGAACTTTCTTGGCTCCATGCGCGGGCGCAGAGTCTTGAACGAGCATCACTTTGAAGGGGTCGTAGTTCCTACGTATCCACGGCATCAAAACATCTTTCAGAATTTTCAAGTACTCCGCTGTGTTGATTTTAAGGCCCGCTTCGATGAAATGAGGAGGCATCACCTTTCCATCACTTGCGACGGCCGCAAAAACCATCACTGAAGCGGGATTTTTGCTCTGCATCACAGGAGGAACTTCTGAAGGATCGTAGGCAACTACCCGAGTGTTCTGACGATTTGCAACCTCATCAACAACGAACTTTTTCTCGTCAACAAAAACGCGCACATGTCCTCCTTTGTGTATTTAGAGAACAATGTGTATTTGATGAAGACTATCGCTTTCAGATGGTTGCTTTTTTAGTCGTTCATGTGCTCTCATGACCATGATACACACCACGTTGGATTATGTTTCAGGTCTGATCGGTTTTTAATTAATAAAAGGAATAAAAAAACGTTAAATTTTGTTTTGAGTGGTTTATTCATTTTATCCTACAAGAAAAGTTTTTGAATTACGTTGGTTTATTTTTGGTTTCCGTAAAGCTGGGTCACTTTGTACAAGGAGCGGTAACATAACTTCCATTTTTCAAAGTAAGTTCCTTTCAAAAAAGCAAACTATGTTGCCGCCCTCTGTGTAACACAGACAAAGAGGTTAATCCACCTGGTATGCAAGAGAAGTTTCCAACAGAAGAGAAGTTTCCAACAGAACTCTCATCGCTCAAAGTTTCATTACTTCTCCAAAACTTGTTCAGAAGCCACAATTTTTCCTTAAAAATTTTTTCATGACATTCATCCCAACCATGAAAAAACAAATTTGGTTCGTGATTTTATTTTTTCAATTACTCTTTAGGACATAATTTATACTTATGTTCTATTTCAATTTTTTTACTGTAATAAGGGCATGCCTCTTTTTTACATTCATATAACGGATCAATTAAAAGCCATAGTGGTTAATCCATTGCTCATATCATAAATGATTGGCACGACATTTTTGAAAAGCAAAGATTTTTTTCCAAAACAATATCGAAGGCCTGCTCATCGTTTAACTTCTTGCAAGGCTCAAGTCAAAGAAGTTTCAAGTTTTCCGGACGCATCATTTTCTTAATTAAAAGTTCGGAAGCAATCTGTAAGCTTTGGGACACAAGATCTTGTCGACTGGTCTCAAGACAAGACCGGCTGCGGCCGTCCAGGCCTCTCTAATTGGAAAAGTCCGGTCCTAGATTCCCTTTTTATGAGCTTAAAACCGGCGGGATAATTAATCTTTCTGAAGACATATGTTGACATTCCAGTAATACGTAATTTCCTTTTTCAAAACGCTTTGCTTTGAAAAAAGGAAGTTATATCGCCGCACCCTGTCCAGCCACCAATTTATGTATATGATCGCCCCATCTCAGCAGAAACTTCAAGTGGTGTAGAACACCGACGTTATTTTATAAATGACAAATCAAAACAATTAGGTGCAATGTATGGAAGGACAAGGGTTTTAATAAAACCACAATACATATTTGAAATTCAGTAGTTATGTTCAACGTCGGTCGCTGAGGTATACTGTAGGAATTCGTGGCATTCTTCCAGGCTACATAGCCCACGAGGTTTCCCATCTCTACCCAAAATTAAGTGATTTCAGGCAATGTCTTCGTTGTAGAGAAAGGACGTGCGAGAATGTGTTCACGCTTTCCTTGCTTGATTGCTTCACATTCGTTCTCCAGCAGTAGGTTGAGGTAGGAACAACTTTCCTTGAACTATGAAACAGAAATTGAATTGAGCATAGCGAGCCTGTGTATGTACATATACAACTTTATCATTATTGTTATTATTATTATCGTCATTACATTTCTGGTTTAATCACATCAACCACAATAAAAGTGATCTCAGTAGTGACTCACGGTATCAAGAGTCAGTCATCTAATTTTTAGGGTCAAGCATCTTTAAGAATGTGGGAATATCAGAGTTAACAGCATGGTGTTACTTCTGGTGGCTACCTAATGCCTATGCAGCTGTATCTTAATACGAAAACAATACCTAGAACACGAGAATGCTGAAATTCTTTTTATTTCGGTATTCATGGCAAAAACAGGTCACCTCGTGCTCTGTAAGATATTTTTCGTGAATATGGTTCAGAACCTGCTCCCTCTATGTACTTAAACTTGTAAATGAAAGACTGAGAAAAATATGGAAAATGGAAAATACTGTAACCATATTCCTCACTTTTAAAAGTGAATGCAGAAGTTCGCTGTGACTTGGTCCAGGTGTCTCATAAGAAATACTTCAATGTTATAGCAAGCCATGTATGCATTAAATGATATAAAAAAACATGAATTTAAGAAGGGCTGGAGATGGTCGAAAGGTCTCTCAAGACTGACCATTCAAATTATAAAACCTTCGGTAGCCAACAATGACAACTTCAAGTGGTTCTAAATGGCCTAGGATCCACTAGAAGTTCTAGTTTAATTATTATTTACTCCAAAAAAATTAAATCTCAATATAAAATTGAACAACTTAACAATCAAATTGACTAACACTTTATAACGCTTATCGTACACTTACTGATGAAAAAAACGCATCAGATATGTATATGAATAAAAATTTGTCATCGCTGAGTATTTTCACAACTCCATCAATGCGTTTTCATTCTGAACCTCAAATATTCTGAAATAAAAATGATGGTTGATCTGAAATATTTAGAAATTTCATTCTGAAATACAAATAATGAACAGCACTGGTCATCCCTACAAAACTATGAAATAATAACCATGCTCTCCTAACGAAACTCCGTAGGCGGAGTACAGCCACAATTCCCACACTGTTCAGTAGTTGCTGGATTGTTTTTTGACGTCGATATTTCATCGTTGTTCGGAGTTGGCTTCGTTAGAGCAACAGTCCCGTACAACTCCACCTGAACTAGCAATCGGATATCGATACTGCGGAACTTTGCTAGATCCAGAGCTGATGTTTTTCCTGTGAGCGTCGAACTCGGATTTATGCTGAGATATTGCAGCATTTTTGTTGTAGCATGTTCCAAGATGTGAGATATTGACTTTGTTGCCCAACGATGTCTTTGAAAGCAGGGAAATCAATAAGAAATATGAGAATATTGATGGACTTAATGCTCACGTGTATTTTGCATGAAATTAGCGAATTTGTAGTTAAATCTCATGAGCGAGAGAATTGAAAATCTTTCGTTTTGGGTTCAATATGCTGTATACATCACATAAAACGGCTAATTTATTGACACTGAGAAAAACTGTACCGGTATGAAATTGATTAAATACCTTCATAATGTGAAATAAATGTTATTTTGCTAACAAAATAAGTTTTTTGTGTAAAACATTAATCGCTTAAATAACTCATATGAGCGAGGGATTGATTGTTAAGAATCATTTAACGAATTTATTTCAGACGCTAATGCGCATTATTGTAATTATAATTCTTAACAACATAGTGCAACAAATTGCAAATGGAAAGAACGATGATTCACGCATCTACCTTCAGTTCCTGCAATACGCCAAAAAAAACGTAAAGATACTGAACGTGAATAAATATAAAAAGGCAATGATGGAAAGAAGAAAGATCAACAGGAACAATGAAAAAACTACCTGGATCAATTAGGAGATAAGAACATCACTACAACTCTTCAAAGAATAAGATTTAAATGCTGACAAATTTCAATATCAAATTCGTATTGAAGGAGAAAACAATGCATTCAGTCTTTTACCTTCTCGTTTCCAGTTCAAACCATTGAACATGAGCAACTGTCCAGGAGCGTCTATTCTTAGGCAGCTTCATGGAAACAATTTGTTTGGACTGATTTCGCACATGACTTTGTACTGGCAATTGTCGTTCATTCTACAAAGCCTTCTGAGTGGAGTTCGTGAGATGGCATTGCTCAGTAGTTGTGTTTGATTATACTCCGAATATCCAGATTAAGGACGCGTTTCGACCACTTTGTGATTGGAAACGTCGGCTCCCCGCTAAATTTTGCCTTTAAATCGCTACAAATTATGAGATAATCTATGTAAAAATCTGACACTTGCTATTGAGGATTGCCACTGAACTATTTATTAGTTATCTGAAGTTGTAGCTGTCTTTTGAAATTCTATTAAGTCCGTTTTAACGTTTTGATAAATGATTCAGCTCTAAAATGCTTTAGTTGACACTTTTTCATATCGCTTGCGAAATCAGTAGCATTGCATGAATTTCTGAAAAGTGCAATCTTGTTGCATCAAACACATCCATCAGTTGCTAAATATTAGCATAAAAGGTGAGCGTTGTTATTCGATAAATCCTCTGAAATACTAGAAAACTGATCTGAAACAAACACAGGAAGTCACTTTTTAAAACCTATTTTTCTATTAAGCGATTCATTAGAGTAGAAGCTCAAATCCTTATGGAAATGTAACATTAGTAACAACATTCATGCTGTGTTCATTGACGTTTCATCGAGATCAGGGATGTCGCAGATTATTATGACAAGAGTTCGATCCAGTAAAAGAAGAGACATATCAACTTCTATGAATCTCAGGTGTCGTGTTATAAACAGAGGCACTAAACCATAACAACTTACAGTATCGTACCTGTACCACTTGATTAATGCACAAATTATGTTGCTGCAGAAACAGGAAACTTGGTTTACAGGATGGATACTTCCCTCAGTGTACTCAGTGTAAATAAACACGTTTACTCAGTGTAAATAAACAGGGTAGTCAGCTTCAAGTATTTCAAAAAAACTCTATAAAATGGAGTTCAGTTCAAGAATCCATAATAATTACGACCTGAAATTGTCTGAATTCTCATGTTTTTAAAAATATACATACTCAGGGTAGTGGTTTTAAGTGAAACTCTAGAAGGAGTTCCAATGTAAATATTCTGTGAAGAATTAATCAAACTAGGTTTATTCATAAGATTGAAGTAAGTGACACTGCTTTAGGGGTCATTTTTCAATAACGCAAGTTGTAACCTACAAAATCATTTCCAATGATTAAAGCTCTCATAACTTAAATTCTTAGCTAAAAAATTGTCCTTTGAACGTCATTTCTCCGACACATGAAAAAAATAATGAACCAAAACAGTGTTGTTTTGACCTATATTTAAACACAAAAAGTAGCCATTTGAAAAAGCTTTCAGCTGGCGGTTGATTTGATAAATCCCCTAGCATTTATTCAAATTTCAAAAAGATTAAATTTATGGACTGCCATGAAACAGACAGCTCGGCGAGATGACGCTCGCAAAAGCCAGTCCAGCCTCCGATTTTGTGAGTAATTAATTGGGAAAATTCCACTGAAGTGGCAACTTCTTTTTTGCTTCCTATTAAACAACGGTGTCATTTCACCACTATCGCCCACATTGTAAATAATTTTCTATCATTTACTTATATTAGAAAAAGAACTAATAATCATTCGAATTGTGTAATGTATGTATATCACAAAATGACAGTTACAAATTACCGTTGTGTATAGTGGTTAGTGAAAGAGAATTGTGAAAGTATTTTACTTATGATAAAGCCTGCAGGAAAATACTCAAGTGCATTTTTCACACCAAAGTAAACTTCTAAATATTAGATTGCCATGAAAAAAGGGTTGCACAACACTGCTCTGGAGCTGAGGTGGAGAGAGAGGATCGTGCAGGCATTGACTGATGTGGAAGTTGCTCTGTCTTTTTGTTTCTGAGTTAGTTTATTGATTATGAATGTGTCATACTCATGCTGATCATGCATATGCTAACTATACTCGTGCTGGTCATACTCATGCTGGTTATGCTCATGCTGGTCATGCTGCTGCGTAGAGCTAACACGAGTGGATGCACACGGCGTATAATTGTGAATTAAGATTGACAGCATCGACACTTAGCATAACGAAGCGTTTTAGAATCTAAGGGATGTGTAGTGATCTTTATAATATCACTCTTCAGTCCCAACTCTACAACATCTCTTATCTCCGAGCAGACATTGAATATCTTCATGTTGTGTCTCACTCGGAGTGAGCGCCTGAGTGAGTTTGTGACAGTTGAGAAACCCAATAGGAAAAAAGGCAATTAAAGGCAGGATGAGTTTAGTATTTTGTACTTTGGCATTTGAACATTATATTAGTTGTTGCTTCTTCTTTCTTCGATTCGCACGTCTTGCCGGCAGGGCGTATAGAGTTGGAGCACGTGCATTTCTTGTTAGTGGGTGGGTAGTTTGTGCCCCATGCCGTCCGCAGACAGGATGGCTGATTCCGCTTCCTTCGCTCTGATCTTGGCTGTAATGTGAGTTGTTCAGGTGGTGAGAGTTCTTGGAGGAGATGTTGACTTTGGAAGTGCTTGGTAGAGAGTCCGTGACCAGGGTTGCCAGAAGGTTTTCGTGAATAGTAACAACTTCTAATCTCAAAACGTAACAAATTTGTCAAAAACGTAACAAATTTTAAAAATTTCTAAATAATCGCAATATCTTTATATCAATACCCTATTATGCGTTATTGCAATATGTTGCTAAACTCATTATGCGCTTATTGAAGATATTTCTTCTGTATCATGAAAATTGTAGATTTTATGCAGTAGAACTTATATAATATATTTTAACAGAACATTGATCAAGCGTAGCAATTTTTTGGATTAGTTCGCTAAATTCTAACACAAACAAAAATCGTTTTCCATTACTATGTTCATTTTCTCTGCATACATAGATAAAAGAATAAAAATCTCTATTCAACTTTCAAAAAGTAGCTCCTACATCCGTGTTAATGTCGTATAAATTCACTTCTGTTATCAATTTGATTGCTGGGAGGCTTCCAGTGTGTACAGAAAGTGTCGGCAAATTGACATTTCGAATACAAAAGTGGATATTAAAAGGCAGGTAATATCTACATTTCAATTGCAATCTCTGTATTTTTACTATAATATTGAGTAGAGAAAATGACCACTCGAAACGCGCAGAAAAATGTGGCAATGCGAGTAGACTCTGCATTAGTTTGAACAGTAATGTATAACGAAGACCATCACCCCTAAATGACGCTATTTTTGAATTGAAACAACAGTGTTTTCTTTTGAAATATTTCTTTCGAAACATTTCAAAAATCTTGCTGGTTCTTTTCCATCTAAACGTGTCTTCTAAAGTGAGTTCCCCTCTATCGGTGTTTATCTATACTTTGTTTTTGATATATTTTTGGAAATTTCCACGGAAGGGGAATGATAGTGTTTTCCCTACTTTAATGTCATCTGGATCAATTGCGTGATATATATCATTTGATAAAAACTGATCGAAAATTTGCTTCATTGACGATATATAAATATGATATAAAAAATATAAACTCAAGTTCTATGTCAGATCGTAATTTTCCAGCAATCGTCTAAAACTAATTAAGTTCATGCTGCTACTTGCTACTGGCCCAGCTATGATACTATCGAACTGTACAGCGGTGCTGCGATGGGATGCAGCAGAACAAAACGTGTTTTGAATACATTGCATATGCGTTTGAAATATGAACCAACTTTGAATGTTGAAAAAGTAACAACTTCTGTTAAAGTCGTAACAAAAGTAACAACATGAAGATTTGCAAGCAAAAAGTAACACTTTTGTTACGAACGTAACAATTCTGGCAACCCTGTCCGTGACGCAGAGCGTCGCAACCTCCTTATATTGGGCGGTTGGCTGGGCTCTGCTGCCTGAGCGTGACCGCTCATTGGTTAATGTCGTGCTTCTGGTCGTAACGGGACCTAGCCTCGTCGCTGGATTCACTTCTTCTGTCCTATTTGTTCGTTGGTCGATGTAAGCTAGCCTCGTCACGGTACTCGTTTGTAGTGGAGCCATGCAATTCACTACAGATAACTAATAATAACGGTACGTTTGACGTAATTACTTTTAATTACGGCTTAGAAGAAAATATTCTCTAATTTGCACTTTAATAGCTTAAAACTTAGAGCTCTGGGCATTGAACCTTTACTGCATATATTTTTAGGTATAAATGGGGGCCAGAATGAATTCCGTTTCAATGTAAAAATTACGTCATTAGGTTTCAATCGCTCATTCAAAGTAGTATCACTGAGACCAATTGATCATTGAGATGGGATTTATTTTAATTTATTTATCAGACATCTGTTATAGAAATCGCTCAGGGAATGCACGTTACTTTTAGTTGATACACAAATAAAATATTTTCTCATAACTACTTCGCTAAATTGAATTGAACAACGCATGCAAGGTAAATTATTCAGAGAATATACGTTGTGTACGCTTGTTTTCAAAAATGTCGTGTTCGGAATGCTAGACTTTCACTAGATTTTATCCTGGAATCGTTCAATCAACAAACGGACCAATCGGACTCTTTTGTGCCAGAACTCCCGGCCACCAATCAGGGTCGATCAGTTGAACAGCTCTCCTGTCTCCATTTAGACACAATTAACGACGCGTGACAAAGAGACGCCAGTACTCAGCGCTCGTTCTCCGAAATTGATTCACGTTCAAATTCTCTGCAAATTCTCTCTGATCCCAGGCTTTTGACACGTGCTCCAAGCGACTGACGAGAGATTGACACTTTCAAGGGAACAATTAAATTGAAGTTAAAATCGTGCAAAAACTATAAAATGAGAAGGGGGATCATTGGCAACGGCGAGAAAATGGCTCCTCTTAAGGACCATTTAACTTAAGGTTAAAGTTGAGCAGAAGCCATAAAGGAAGGAAGAGGATCACTGTCAACAGCGTGAAACTGACGCTTTCTGGAGAACTATTAAAATAAAGCCCAAGTTGAGCGATAACGATAAAAGTAGCCGGGGAATTAAATTGGAAAACGAAAAAATTTTGACATAAAATTTAACAAAAAACACGGAGAGAATATATGAATCAATGGGAATTACGTCCTGTATTTTTATTGGTAGATAACTGCAAATAGAGGATGGAAGAAACATAAGTAGTGAGAATTCCTAGATCGATCATAGAGACAGCTCTTTCAGTTGGATATCCGAGAGCAATTTAGCAGACACTGTTAAACTAGAGCACACATTATTCTCAGTCATTCAAGAATCTAAACTATTTCAGTGAAGAAACGATAGCAATATTCTCCAGTATTTTTTATACAATCACAAAGTGCAAATCCCATGTTTTCCGAAGTATTGACAATGCAAGCGAGCCGGAGAAAGATTGCGCGATTGATTGCAGGTAGCGAGGGTAAAAGTTGTTTCAAGTCTGGTGGTGATGCTGAAATCTCCTCACCTAAAGTTCTAAATTCGGGGATGTAGAGGCAGATCTTGCATGGTCTTTTAACTAGTCAGTAAGACTGTTCCACTAGTTGCTTTTGAACTAGTCATTTGTGACTTTTCTACTAGTCGTTCCTGGACTAAGCAATGATGACTGTTTCACGAGTCGATCAATAAACTAGTCCCTCATGGCATACTCTACCAGTTGTTCGTGACTGCCATTAGTTCAAAATAGAGTTGATGAAGGGAGTTGGTACATACCCGTCGCTTTTCCCGTCGGTACATACTGAATAAACTAAAACGCGAGTAGCAGGTAAGCTCATCACCACATAACGAGCTAATAGTCTTGCGATGATTATGATACATTTTAAAAAGCTGCTCGACAGCTCATTCTAAAACATGTTAATCATCAGCAACTGACTACCAGGACTCGACTAATCCGCTCATCAGAGCATCAAGAGCATTGATCCTCTTTGGGATCAGCCTGTAGGGAATGAAGCATCAGTCGTAGCAGGACGACTACTGTTATCTCCAAGATTCATGAGTGGAGATGTCACATATGGAGATGTGATAATTGGTCCAGGATTAAGTAGCTGACAAACACAGCTGCTCAAATTAATGCTGAGAATGGAAACATCTGTTGGGCCTTTAGAGGGCGCTGCAGAGACCAGTTCTGAGTAGACACGTCAAAGAAATCAAGATTGTGTGCGTGTGTTTATAGACGAAGGAGCTCGACGAGGTAGATGAGTGAGATTGAATAGATGAACAGGACAATAAGAGTTCTTAGACAAGACAAAAAAGAATATGAAGTAGAGAAATAATAAGGTAGATAAGTAGAATAATAAGTGTGTTCAAAAGTGGTAAATGAGTTAGATGAAGCTGATGATGAAGATAAGATTTTTCAGCAACAGATTGTGGCGAATTAGCAAGGAAATAGCATATACCAAAGACCTTGCTTGCCAATGGGCATTGATGAATGTAAGTTTGTTGGACAGCATGCAAATGTGCGTCAAAGAATATCAGCTAGGTTGGAAGCCGGTTGGAATGATTGGAGGAAATAAGGAAATGAAGTGAATTTCTGTGAGTTCGCTACAGAATCAACGATTTTGATACTCGTATGAGCGGATCAACAGAGTCCTGGTCTTCAGTTGCTGACAACGTACTTGACGCTCGTTGTGTGATGAACAGTAGACTTGCAGCCTGAGTTTTTACTTTACACGTAATAACTGATAACATGTTCCCATACGATGTTGTAGTTTGTATTTATCTTTCTGCCTTTTAAAATGCTCAAAAAAGTATCGTAAGCCTGCTAAATATTTTGATGCGCATAATCGTTTGGAAACTGATACGATAATTGAAAGCGACGGTTGAAAAAATTACTTGGGAAGCTGACAAGTTCGCTAGTAAAAACTGTGGCTTTATCGAAGAATTTTTTTAGCAGAGTTGGGAGATGAACTTTGAAGGTCTAAGCAAACTTTGCAAATGGGGAAACTAAGATAATTAAACAAGACATCCAAAGAAAATTTACAGTAGAATAAACAGTGTGTAAACCAAAGAATATTTAAAGCTAGTATTCAAACTACAAAACCTTTTTCCAAATTTAAGTGAAATCGGTGAAAATGTGTTTGTATTAATCTTTTTTTATCGCATAATCAGCACGTGAAAGCAGTATTTTTCTCCTTGCTACCGTGTTTAGAAAAACCTATTCAGGTTCAATGCTGGCAAATATTGACTAGAATTGTCATATACTGAAGCAAAACTTAATTTCATATTCATAAAGTATCTGTTAAGTATAAGCACATAGTAAGGAACTTGGAAGATTGTGAAAACAACTTGGCCAATTAACGGGAAGTGAATGTAAACTTTATTGTCCAAGCGATTTCTGTACGCAATGCACTAAGCAGAAACTAAATACAATTTTCCTTTTGAAATTGAACGCTGAAATTTACCTTGCAAAAATTAAGTATTAAAATGCCCGTATATCACACACTGAAGATCACAAATCCGCAAGAATCTAGCCCACTCACAGCGTCACGGCTTTTATAAAGCGGACAACCCGCACGCGAGAATTCAATCTGAACAAGACGAATTATTCCTGAAAAATGAAACATAATTAACCAGAAACGTGCTGACAGCACGAGAGGATTGGCTTGCACACAGAAACACAGCTCAACAAGGATTGAATCTGGGCGAAGGAATTTTATTCTTGAATCGCTAGCTCTTGGAATAAGCAGCAATCAGCTGTATGACTCCATCGTTGAAGCTCATTCTCGAGCTCATGAGTTAAATTTCACGTGCCCCAACCAATTTTGAGGAGACCCTCACAGTTTTACTGAAAATAATTAGCACAATTAATTCATAGGAAGACTAGGGCCGGGGTTTGGAAAATATTTTATTTTATTTTCATGTACTTTAATATCCAGGGTCGAGGCTTTTTAATATGGTCGTCTAAAAAGCACCGTTTGGTATGCCATGACGCCAGCAATGTTTTCGTCATTCTCATCTCATTTATTCTTAGAAAACGTGCTGTGTATTCAATACAACTGCTCTGAAATGCAAGTATTACTTAGCATGAAGCATACGTAATTAACAGTCTTTATATACGAATAGATATTTAATGTCGAACTTGAATAACAGTATTGAATATTTTTTTTTCATTCAGATTTTATTTATTCTTAGAAAACTCTTTACGTGTTCTATACAACTGCTCACAAATGTGAGTATTACTTAGTATGAATCATAAATATTAAAAAATCATCATATAAGTACCTAATCTCGAACTCGAAGAGTAATTTTTTTCGGGAAAGAAAATTAGTTTGAATAATATCTACATATAAGCTGATTGAATTATCTATACCGGAAATATTGCGCTTAAAGGTCAACTGGAAGCATGACTCGAGATTAAAATTAGTTACGATGCATAGACTTCTATTAAGGTCATAAATTAGTTCTGGACGTACGCTTTGATTCAGATTATAGTTCTATTCGAGACAAAGGCTCATTCTAAACAAACTCCAGTTCAAGGCATAAACGTCTATTCAGGACATAGACTTAATTAAAGCATGAGACAAATAAGGAAATTGCCTGATTTAGGGCATAAACTTTTTATTAGGGGATATATTTTTAACTCATTGATGACGATAATTATTTACTGGATGTACCCTTCTCTTGCAATTTTTCAAGGCCAGCTGAACATGGTGTAACCGGCGTATAAGAACCAAACCTGTTTAGAAAATGTACAAGCTTTGTATTGAACCAATTAACCCACTAAAATCGATACTTGATAATACACTTAAAATATGTATTTATGTCCCCTGGTTCCAAATGGAACCGCTCGTTATTAATGGATTAATATGGGTATTACTAATTCATGTTAAATCGATTTAGCATTTTCATGTATCTCCAAAAACTTCCAAATTGTCACGTTACGTGGCTGTTTAATTGCATTTCAAGATGGAAGGATATCTAAAAAATTGTCAGGGTTCAGTCATCCAGTATTTGGCGAAACGAAAAAGTTTTAGGGCACATTAAACTGACAATGAAGTTTCTAACGTTGTAATTGAATATAAATTTTTCCCTTATGCAATGAGAAAAATGAACTGCTAGAATAATGCAACAAAAATCTCATTTGCTCAATGTGTTTTCTTCAAGTTTCTTTCGTTCTACTCTTAACAATTTCATATTATCCTCCTGGAATTTTACGGTTTCTAATTGCTCCTATGCAGCACTAAACTATCCGTTCTCATAGCCAACATAATTTAGATTATGTAATCACTTTGAAAAATGCAGCTGCAATATCTAACCCTTCATATATTGAAAAGTTGTCGCTCATAATTTCGCCTAATTGGGGTAACATTTGTTGTTAAGTGAAGGAAAATGATAACATGCTATAAAATTTCTCTCTGTACAGAAGGGTAGTTGTTTCATCACTGAGGTACATCACGTACACGAACGGTAGCTCGTTCTTAACACGTTTGTTGCGATGCGACCCACCAGTGGGTCACTTAGGTTAGGTTCTGTAATTTTTTCAGATCCTTCTAGTGACTATGCGTACAAAGTGAAGTTTTACACCAATCAAGCAATCGCAACAAACGTGTTAAGATTTTGCAGTTATTAGTTAGAAGTGCTACATTTACTTGCAGCTTCTCATTGGCACTCGTAAATGAAACCATTCAGCTTGCATAAGAGATCGAACTTCACAATACACGAGTGGAAGGTACAGTCCATATACCAGTTCGGTCACCAGGAAGCCGCCTATACTAAATGAACAGAACTGCGTGATGATGGGCTCGCCAGTCAAATTAATGATGAAAACAACGGCCTCATTCTGGTACTGAGCTTTGATCATTATTGATGATGCTCATTAATTGCATTTGTTGACCCAATTGCAGCTCGGTGTTGGGTTTCGTTCGAAAAAGAGATGGTGTGCCTTCATTGTAAACATGGCTGGAGTTTCACACGCAAAAATACATTCTTTCGATGTAAATTAGTGCAGCGTTAACGAGTGTATGCTGAATTCGTTATGAGAGCTTCCAGTGCATGCAACAGAATTTGTCGAACGTTCTGTGTGAGAGCGCTCATTATTTTTGTTTCAAATTTTGGCAACGGTGCCAATTTTTTAGTCATTAGGAAAAATATTTGCACAATATTTAAACTTAAATACAACCATAACTGGTTATGTTTCAGGATGAAAGTAAAAATAATTTCTGTTAAGCGTGTTTAGGTTTGATATATTTTTGGTAGGATGCTATTAAGTTATTGACCCCAATTTTGAGAGCGTTTGTGGCGATGGGAGAGGCTGCAACATGAAAAAAACATAGCCATAAATAATGTTATGGTATAAATACTCAGTCAACTTTGGGACTGACAATCGTTAACAATATTTCTTGCAGAGATCCGGCGTCTAGTGGCTTTTCATTATCAACAACTAAATTATTGTCAAAAAATTATAATCCAGGTGGAATTGATACAAACAATTATTAAGTTATCTTATAAACGGTGGAAATAAAGTTTGGATATTGTAGCACATGAAAATCTGAAGCAAGTGTAGTAAACACACTTGTGTTAACTATTGACAAACATGGAACCATACCGAGTTTGGGAAAAATTTAGGATACTGAAGGACATGAAATTGTAAAACAAATGTTAGAAATATAGCTGTGGTAATATAGACAAATATCCCATCCTAAGCCCGACACGAAGTCGATCATTAACATCGATGGTTACGAGAAGCTCGTTAAACGCTTGAAGACTGCTTGAGTCTGGCATTAATGCAGACAAACACAGAACTGTGGAGCAAAGTTAAATAAGAGTGGGCAGTAAATAGAGGGGACGTGATGGCGCTTCAAGAGCGCATCACGTCTGCTTCAAGTGCCCTATAAAAATGAGGCTGGGTGATTGCGGCAGCTTTACGAGGGTGGCTCCGTGGTGCCCGGCACGTCCTAGGCCACAGTTTAACATCGCGTGTATGTGTGCAGTGACTTAATTTTCTCCCGTGATCAGTTCGCATATTCCTTGCAAGCAGAAATATTTTTGATTAGTGCGTGTATGTCGGATACCTGAATTTCTTCAATTTTCTTTATATGTCGAGCTATGTTTGATCAGGGCGTGCATGTGAGGGATGGCTTAATTTTTTCAGGTGATCAGTGGGCATATTTCTTATTGGTAGAAATATTCTTGATCAGGGTTTGTGTGTTTAGAATATCGCAATTTCTTAACTTGAACAATACCCATTTTTCTTACTTTTTAGAAACACCCTTTTATGGTTAGCCACAATGCACTTTATGGGGGCCACTGAGCATGGTTTTCTTACGTTGTTCTTATTTTAATTGATCCATGTTGTTCACCTTCTTAGAAGAAAGAATTACAGGGTCACTTTTCACACAGCCACGTACCTTTAGTCATTGTTTCCAAAATGACTAACACTGCCATATGTAAAAAGCTGTCACAAATGTTTGATCAAACATGTTGCTAATTTTCATCTTATCTTCTTTGAGAATATCAACTCTATGAAAATGCCAAGAATATCTGAGCAATCGAAGATATTAATCCTTCTGAAATGTAAACATTTGCAAATGCATCTTAAGTTTATGGAATATCTATGTGTTGGCTGCAGTTGCTCAAAAGCTAGATGCACTATGTCTAGTCAATTTCAAAAACGCTGTAAATATTGAAGAAAGTGTCTATCTCGTACAGTATGCATATTACAGAACCTTCGTGAATTTAAAATTTATCATTAATATCAGGAAGAATCCAAAAAAGAAGCATTGCAGAAGGCTTCATTTATCTTGAATAGTCTGGGCGTGGTGTAATTGTGAGCGATCAGATGTACTACATAAGTTTGATTTATTTCCTTGTATTGTAACTTAGTTCCTTTGGTTATTACTTGCCTAAAAACTCAATTTTACTTGTTCCTATACCACAATATTTTTCAGCATTTATCGATTCACCTTCCTAGTACTGCAACCGTTATCTGATAAGAACTGCGAGTAAATATTATACGAGTGCATAACATCCCTTACATAACACCCTGATACGTAATAGCTATTACTCTGTTGTTTAAAATAACAATCAATATTAATCAGTGAACTTCGCTTTTCCCGTCGGTACACACTGAATGAACTAAAACGAACTGAATGAACTTCAGTGAACTTGTGTACGACACCGTAAGGTTTGACTACCTACTTATCTACACACTTTATATTACCATAATACACTACCCCTGTACCTACCCAGCGATTTATACACCATAATAATTGACACACTCATTTAACTGTAGACCAACTGCCGCATCAATTTAGCCTATAAGCGTGATGACCTACCGCCTCACGCTTCTGTTCAAACATAACTAAAATATAATATTTTACGATATAAAAACTGTTGCGCTTTCTAATGCATCGCTGTACGCAAGCCAAGTACGTATTTTTTATTAAAATTCCACAGCGGTGGAAAGTGTTTCATAACGAGAGGCTGTCCTGATATGTCGTTAAGGGTATGAGGCCACAGTTAGGGCATGTAAATATGAGCTGATGGTTTCAGACAAATTTGAGCACAAAATGCATCTATTAACGTAATCTATTCATTTTATAGCAGACCAGATTTCGGTCATGAGTCAAAAGGTCGAAAAAATATCAATTTTCAATTTCTCAGAATCCGTTTCGATTTAATCTTTTGGTTGAATTTTGAAATAAAGTCTAAAAAATCTCATTTCAGGGTTTCACGTTCCGGTATACAATGTAACTTGACGTCGTCTTGAACCTCTGCGTACAGCGATATATCGTTTCTCTCCTTGAAAACGACGGCTCTAACACTTGATTTCATCTTCAATGTTCAAGGTAAACTATCATTAAATTTCGAGAAACAGGGTCATGTTCCACTAGCACAGCTTCCACAGTCTACAACATCAGTGCAGGATCTCACTTTTATTGCTCAAAGTTAACTATAACCAAAGTTCTAGTACAGGTAGACGTTCTACTAACATCGGTTCTACAGTCAAAAACTCTGTTTTTCCGCAGAGAGGTTTTCTGTTTCGGATGAAGAGAAGAAAATAAGCATATCTCGCGGTGGCATCTAAAAGCTTCGTCTTCTCAATAGAAGGGGCTACGTTTTCGAAGCTGCCTGGAGGTATCCAATAGCTCTCCTAGACTTATATATTAAGGTTCTAGTCGAAATTCGCGTCGTTAATTCAGGATTAGCTGTGACAGCGAGAGGATTTGGGTGGTATCAGGGGCCGAAGCTTCACTTGTGCTGGCTGCATCCTCAGCTTTTGATGTTCATTAATGAAGAACACAGATACAAATCTGTAATTACATGATAATCAAGAGAAGAGATCATTAACAGCGATTATGAATAAAATAGGGATACGCTCTGAGCTACAACGTGCAGTTATATAAAGTGAATTTTTGTCGGAATGTAGTCATGTTTTGAGGGCTGATTTTTATCTAGCAGCTCCGAATTACTAGAGCGATAGCGTACAGAGACAACAAATTCATCGTATTTGAATAACTATAATATTAGAAGAAATGATTTCGACGTGATCAAAACGTAAAGTATGCCTTCACTAGAGATATACACACAATGGGTGCAAATTCATTGTCTGAAGGAACGAAAGTTTGCTTACATGTGTGAGTTAAAATGGCAGTCATATTTACCGGGGCTCAGCCGTCCAACAGTCAATGTTAACTTCACGTTCTCTCGGAGGACAAATTTCCTATTCCTTTTCCAAAGAAGAAATTCCCATTCCTCTCAGATGTCGAATTCTCTCAAAGGTCGGTCGCAGTGACTTGATGCTCATTGTCGATACAGAAACTTTTGACTCAAGTTGTAACTATAGCGGAGTAAAATTTGACAATTTCAAGAGCTGAGAAGTTGAGAATAGCACAGTGGCTTGCTAATAATGCTCCATAGTGCCAGTCTTTGCAAAGTTTTCGCACTCACATTTACCGAGTGAACTGCAATTGCATTCTTAGAGCTCCCGAGTAACATTTTTATAGTTATCGGAGTAACATATCAGTAGTTATCAGAGTAAAATTTTTGTAGTTACCAAAGTTGTACTTATAGAGTTACCCTGATAATATTTGAAGCCCCATTTTTGTAGTTATACAAGTAACATTACTGTAGTTATACAAACAACATTTCGGTAGTTATTCACATATCCTTACTTTAGTTACCTAAGTCACATTTCTGTTGTTACCTTGGTAATATTTCTGCAGTTACTGAAGTGATACTTCTGCGATCACTTTGGTAACATTGCTGTTGTTACTATGGTCACATTTTTGTAGTTACACCCGTAACATTTCAAATTGAGGGAGGAGAGGGAAACTTTCAGCTGCCACTAAAATTTAATACTTTGAGAGCCTTGTGCGGGATCTGATGCCGAATGGATCTTGATGAGGGTTTTTGAAACACTTTCTTCCATGACATATTTAGTAACTGGAGCTTTGTATTCGTTTTCACGCGTTAGATTCAGGGTGTCTAAATAATAATAATAATAATGACTAGCATGACCCGTGAATAATTCGCGGTTAGTTCAGTAGCGTGATTTTACTGGTAGTGAATAAATTAATAATCATTGATTATATGATTCTGCAACTTTGATGCTATCCTAGAAAATTAAATGAAACCACTATAATGTAACACAGGACGTATGTGTATGTATATATTCTATATACAATGAAAGACCCATTTAACTTAACGCAACCTTAACGCAACCCATTTAACTTAACGCAACATGTGTGTATGTATACATTCTAAAACCAAAACATTTATAAAATTCCCAACCCAAAGTAACATAATGTAACGTGACCCGACCCCAACCGTATAATAGATACCGTAATGAAGGGTGTGACGCACAGGTACGATAGTCGTAAGCGTACGATAGTCGTAAGCGGCCATTTCTTAAAGTTTATGTGAGCGTCCGTTTGAGCTGCCACTGATTGTATAGATAAAAGGATACAAGCACTCACAGCCAGACTTCAACTACATTTCCCTGAGCTTTTGTTACTTCCGAGATTAGAAAGTAAAGGTTATTTGAAAAGGGAAGTGCCCAAGTAGGGCTTATCTTCACAGTTGCTGAAATTGAGTAAGAAATCATGAAATCTAACTTTCGCCCTTAAAATGAAATGCCCAAAATATTCCTAAGACAAATAATTGTTTATGTGAAAACTAATTTTATAACTCTACGGTCTGCATCATATGGTATGGGTAAATGGTAGTCCTACGCATCAAAACAAAATACCAAAATTAAGTTTTCATATGAATTAACAAATGAAATTAAACGGGCATATTAGGAATAAAGTCAGTACTGACCAATGAATATCCTCTAAAATATTCGATCGCACTGCCTGGGAATCGCTGCACTCAGAACTCAGAACTGTCTTGCAACTGTTCACTTTTGAAGCTCAAGACTGTTACAATTGTTCACTTTATGAAGCTCAAGACTATGTTTTAATTGTTCCCTTTATGAAGAAGCTCAAAACTGTGTAGCAATTGTTCACTTTATGAAGCTCAAAACTGCGTTACAATTGTTCCCTTTATGAAGCTCAAGACTGTGTTACAATTGTTTACTTTATGAAGCTCAAGACTGTGTTACAATTGTTCACTTTATGAAGCTCAAGACTGTGTTACAATTGTTCACTTTATGAAACTCAAGACTGTGTTACAATTGTTCACTTTATGAAGCTCAAGACTGTGTTACAATTGTTCTCTTTATGAAGCTCAAGACTGTGTTACAATTGTTCACTTTATGAAGCTCAAGACTGTGTTACAATTGTTCACTTTATGAAGCTCAAGACTGTGTTACAATTGTTTACTTTATGAAGCTCAAGACTGTGTTACAATTGCTCACTCTATGAAGCTCAAGACTGTGTTACAATTGTTCACTTTATGAAGCTCAAGACTGTGTTACAATTGCTCACTCTATGAAGCTCAAGACTGTTACAATTGTTCACTTTATGAAGCTCAAGACTGTGTTACAATTGTTTCCTTTATAAAGCAACTCGGTGGCCTCCGGTGTATTGTTACTAGGCCTGTATTGTCTTACTCAGACTCAAACTCATGTAGAAGAGTCAGAAAAAAAGAGAGGAATTGCTTTGAGTAGAGGATATCGTCCGCTTTTTCTTTTGTACTCTACGAACAAAGTTAGGTTGATTATGTCTCTTTCTGGGTTTCTTTACCCTGTATTTTCATTCTGCTGGACAGCCCTCCTGTGACTTGCATCAGTCACGGGCCCTCGTAATTCAGGCTTCCCCACAAAGAAAAAGCCATGTTTAAAATTTGTAATACGTGATATAGATTTGATTCTATAGATAGAATAATCTATAGATAAAATTTATAGATTATTATAGATTTTATCGCATTTTACTTTAGAAAATTTGTGGGCTACCTAAATTTTTAGTTTGTTGATAGTGTAAAATGCAATGAAATATAGGCAGCAAACGTGTGAAAAATACATAATGCAAATTTAATTTCTTTTTGTGGTGCACTTCGTACATTGCCTGCTGAAAAAATTACGTCAGCAACTTGACACGTAAAAGCCTTTAGTTCTTTGAAAGACTTGCACACCAATACAACAATCTTAGGTAAAAGTCAGAGCCCCAACAACCTTTGTAACTTTATAATTAAAAGTAAAGAATGTAAGACACATTCATGGCAGCACGTTCTGGCATTAACGAGCACATTTGAAATACAGTGTGTGACCTGAGAGTGAGACCTGGAACACGCCCAAGCTTTGAGACCATTGGACTTTAATACTCTGAAGGAGTCCCATTTCCCAACGCGCTAAAATCTGGATTGCTACGTGCACCATTTAGCAACAAAACTTCGAAAGCTGCTCGCACCGTTTGCCGACGTGCCAAAATTTGGAATGCCAACGGTACAACTTGCCTGCGCACTAAAATGTGAAATGTAGCGTGCATTAGTTTCCAACATGGCAAACTTAGAATATTATGGGCACCGTTACCTAACGCACAAAAATTTGAGGAGCCTGTTGTGACGTTTGGCAACGCATCAAAATTTAGAACAGCCCAGGCACCGTTAGGCAACGCATCAAAATTTAGAACAGCCCAGGCACCGTTTGGCAACGCATCAAAAATTTAGAACAGCTCAGGCACCGTTTGGCAATGCATCAAAATTTAAAACAGCCCAGGCACCATTAGGCAACGCATCAAAATTTAGAACAGCCCAGGCACCGTTTGGCAACGCATCAAAATTTAGAACAGCCCAGGCACCGTTAGGCAACGCATCAAAAATTTAGAACAGCCCAGGCACCGTTTGGGAACGAATCAAAATTTGGAATTCCAAGAGCACCGTTTGCCAAAGAAATTTGGAATGCTACTGGTACTGCAAGCAGGTTTCTGATATCCCCTTATGGTTCTTGTGATCGCCGCCAACTTTTTCAAAGGACGCGCACTGAAACTCATATCTGAGACGGCCTGTTTTTATTGAGAACTTCAAAAGTTTGCGGATTATTGTGAGGGAAAATTGGGGGTTACTCGTGGGTGAACGCTGGGAAACTGGCGCAATGTTGAGCGAGATTGCGCTGCAAGAAAAAACGCATCATATTGCATGGGAGAGAGACTGTTGCGGTGGATCCATCATATGGAGTTTATTTATTTTTAGGAAAAGTTCATGGACACATTTGTTGCTCTTCTAACCCAAGGCAGACTTTTCATAAAATTGAGTACAACTTCTGATGGAGATGGAGTGCATTCATCATTCAAAAGGGAAAAGAAAACGTTATTAGCAAAAACATTAATTAATGTTGGTTACTGAATGGATTATTTAGTGCTTGTTGATGTTAATTCAATTCCTAAAAGTTCAATTTCTGTAGATAAAAAATGTCCTTCGATTTGACCAGGGACATATTATGATAAATTTTCAGCGTATTTTAGCTCTCAAAGCCTCGAAGGAAATTGAAAAACATTACTAATTTATTCTTCTAGAAATTTGCTAATAAGTTTGTAATTTTAAAGTTTTTTACGAGGAATTACACCCGTATGCCAAGAAGTAGCGAACCCTTTTTTTTGCTGTAGGAGAAAATCCCCATTAATAAATGTGTCCCGGGAAATAACGATGTCATTTTATAAACAAACTGTAAAGTGCAGCATGGTTCAAAGTAAAAGAATGAGTATTCAAAACTTAAATTTTCATGTTCCCTTGATATTTTACACTTTGTTTATGCTGTGCAGATTCGGTATTTCAAGGCCAGTTTCAAGCTTGTGTACCAGAGTTTGTCATTCAGTTCGGCTTTTAATTTAACGAAAGAAATGTAAAATTAGCTGGTCCAAATAATAAGTTGATATGTGTGTCTCGAGGGAAAATTCAGTTGACTTCAGAATAATATACTAACATTTTCTATGCCGCCGAGTAATTAACAAAAATTCTAAAGATAGTTAGTGAAAATGAAGCAGTTGACTATCCTTAGTCATTACTTAAACCAGCCTTAAACTGCACGTCACACGATTATTTTAAATATGCAAGTGTCTAATTATGTAGGTGGGTGAACACACCAATGCCCATGACACTGAGACTCCGTACGTTTTCATTGATTCCCTCCGGGCCAATAAGTTCAAGGATCTATATGAGGGTCGAGGGTTAGTCGAATTTATTTATGAATCAAAAGGAGCTTTTCCTTCGATAAAATCAGAGCATTGAACACCATGCGAACTATATTAAAGTAGATATTGTGGTAATTCTGTATTCAACTGTATTTACAGATTCTGTGCCAGCTTTGGCAACGCATCAAAAAAACGCAGCCACCGTAGTCGAGTGGTATGCGGCCCGTGTTCTGTATCGGGTCTCTGCTTGTGCAGAAAGACTGCGTGCGGGTTCGAAACCCGGCAATGATACGAGCTATTTCTCGTTTCACGCCGTGAGCTCGCACTTATCGGTAAGACCTCAACTCATCGCCCATGGACACATCCCAGGATCGTCGCATGCAGCTCACCATCATCCTTACTCTAAGAATGTTAACCTTAAGAATTTGAAAAACCAATGTACTAAATGTCTATGTACTGTGTACTTGATTGGAAATAAAGATTGTTTAAGATTGTTGTTTGAATTCAGCTTAACACGTTGAGTGCGATACGACCCGCCGGTGGGTCACTCAGGTTAGGTTCTATAATTTTTTCAAGGCTTTCTAGTGACTGTGTGTACAAAGTAAAGATTTGCACCAGCTAGGCAATCGCAGGCAACGTGTTAACATGTTGCCTCCGATTGCCAGACTGGAGTAAATCTCGACTTTGTACGCATAGTCACTAGAAGGATCTGAAAAAATTACAGAACCTAACCTAAGTGGTCCACATACGTACCACTTCAGAGTCAACGTGTTAAACGGAGCCCATTCGATATCGAAACTTTATGTTTGAACGACGTAGCAATATTACTTTTTCTAAAAACATGAACAGGTTTCTTACGATGTGACCAAAGATTGCACTATCGTATGCAGGGTAATCTTTGACTCCCACTCATTCAGAAGACATCATCCACTAACTCCAGGCTGGCCAAAGGGATAATAATAGAGCCAATTAAGAAATAATGGAACGTTGTTAACAATTTTGTCCGCTAATCTGAAAATATAATAATTGATCTCACAAGTACAGTGTCATGCATGAAATAGGCTTACAAAACAGCGAGATTGCCAATAACGAGCCAGTGACACCCAGTGAAGGAAATTCCTGTTTTCTGTGTCAATTAAAAAATGTTCTACAAAACAACGATGGATTTTTTCTCCAGAGAACTACGGGTATCACTGAAATTTATGAAACATCCTTACCAACTTTCAAAATCCGTGCGTTAAAACTACACTTTTGGAAACCAAACATTTCGAGGTTATCACTTGCGAAGTATGTAGCTCAATGTAGACCCAGCACCGAAGCCCTATGATGCGGCTGTGTTTGCGCCTCTCTCCTTAGCCGTCAGAGCAACAATACGCTCCCAACACTTAACTTCGTTTGGTCTGCCAATCACAGGGCACAAACTGTGAGCCTTGGCTGACTTCGTAGCTTGCATGTATTGCCTAGCACTGACTTCATCGCTTGCAAATATTAGCTAAGGACTGTTTTCATCTGCTTCACGGATACTGATTTTTGTGTCTGAGTTGGAATATTCATACGAGAATTTTTATTGCTTACGATAAAACATTTCCTTTACTTTTCAATGCATGTTATTTTTAATCAAGCTTCCCACTCACAGTTTTAGTTTACGAACCAAGCTTGTCATTCATTTATTTTTTATGTGATATCAAACATTCCTTAAATTGTTTTTGATGACAACTCAAGCTGATAAGGTTGAGTTTTCATAAAAAATAAATGTGATCATTAAAAAAATCCCGATTATGTCTCAATAATTTCAGGCGTAGAACACGCTTGTCGCTCAGTTACATTGGGTCTTGAATGAAGTTAACCACACCCAAATTTTGTCCACAATCAAGTTTGTGATTCGATGGCTTTCGGTTTAGTAAACCAGCTTATCACACTCTTGATTGCCAGCACCGATGACAGTATGTGGCGTGATAACTTCCAGCTCCTAGGAGCTGGTGGCAAGTCCCACCTCTGCCAGACGGTGGCAAGTCCCAGCTCTGCCAGACGTTGGCAAGTCCCAGCTCTGCCAGACGGTGGCAAGTCCCAGCTCTGCCAGACGGTGGCAAGTCCCAGCTCTGCCAGACGGTAGCAAGTCCCAGCTCTGCCAGACGGTGATCTAATATTCTGTGAGCGACGACTTCTCAATAAGTGAGCACGTGATACAGCACGTCTTTGCATAGCGTCTCACAGCAACGATGACCGGCAAATAATAAATTTTTGCGAGGGAACTTCCGGCACCATGTCATATCACGCCTGCTTAAAAATTTCACGACCAGCGAAATGAGTTTCAATCAGAAATAAATAAGATTCCTCTGTAGCACCAACAAACTGTAAGATAAAATAGAGAAGTAAATTCGAATGTAAAGGCATTGGTCAGAGTTTTCCACTCCTGGATCTGTTTACAAACTATGAATAAAACAGGCAGTGAGAAGTGAGTCACATTTTGACATGTCTATAGATGTCTTTTCTGTTGCAGTTTATCAATGAAGAACGTAACTAAGCGGCTTATTGGTCTTCCATCCTTGAGATCTTATTTGATGTTTGGCGCTTCCTCCAAGCTTACAGCTGGTAATAAAACTATAGTAATGCTGTGCAGTACACTGACGGTCAAAAAACACAAACTCTCTGAAGAAGTTTTGTATTATTTTGTTGGCGTCACTCTGAAGTTTTTCTTTCGCTAGCTTTGGACTCAGCTCGGGCGAAGGCGGCCAAAGATTCGTTAATTTTTCGGTGAATTATAAACTTCAGTTCCAAATTCACGTCCCCGGTTAAATATTGCTAGGCTAACAAATCTTATACATATTTTGCGTAGATACATGTATAACATTTACTAAAGAAAATTTGCTGACCACCTCTTTCTACATGAAAATGAATGATCGGTAAGATGAAAATTATTTTTACAAATGTGGATTATACTTTCTTATACATCTTGACAGTCTGAAGGGCGATCGAAATTGAAAAATTAAGAAAATTAATTAGGAGCTGGAAGTTTTCTCATACAATGAAAAACATATTGCAAAAAACATTTTTTACGTTTTCAAAGTGTTGCTGTTGGAAGTATGAATGCAAATAAGCTATTTTTCAAGTGCATTTACAAAAGCATGCTAAGTTACAAGTTGCAAGATTCTTTGATCTCTGAAGAATTTGGGAACAATTTGTGTTATCTATCAATACTTCAGATTACAGGGACGTTTCGAAAGTAAATCCATTCTCTTCACAACCTTCTCAGTGCCGTGTGTGACATATGGTAGAGCATGTAATTTATCTACTTATATGTGCGCACTGCTATGATTTACTTGATAGAAAATAATTTCTTTACAAATAAATAACTTTTTTCTGAGTCAATTTAGAGTCTTTTGGAGAAAAAAATAGAGGATGTTTATGAACCTGGAAACGATACTGCTCACAACAAATACAGCGTGTCACGCGACGTCTCTAAAATATACTTGTCTTAAATTCCTTCAAAATTTTAAGCAATTCATATTGCTTGCAACAACTACAAAGAGTAACGTATCACACCGGCTAGTAATATTGATATAATGTTTGTCCAATAGTTAACATAAATATCGTAATTTGAACTACTAGTATTAACCTTTTACTTCTTCAGATTGCTATAATGAATGACAAGATGTAAAAAAACGCTCATAACCACAACAAATTTTCAAAACTGCACTTATCAATATTACAACTTGCAACAAACGTTGCATCCACAGACTGCACTAATAAATGTTGCGACTTGTAACAAATGCTAATAACTACCTTTAAGATCCACATTTACCCCCACAAGCTGTGTCAGTTTGTACCGCATGTTCCCAGGAATTGAAATAAATACTTGGACTTCGAGCAACTGCTGTGCGCAAGCAACCAACAGAGAGAATCGCAAGGGCAGGGCTGCGGTCGCCCACTTAAATAAGACGGTGGAAAATGGGCACGGAGTCACTGAGGCGTGAGAAGCTGCTGAGCGATTGACTGTCTTTTTCTCGTGACTGGAACTAATGAATCGAGGCTTCGTTCCAGCGCCACGACTACTAAAATTATCACCGCTGAAATGGATTTCTGTCATTCCGAACGAAAAGGAGTTTTTTGAAGGTTTGAATTTATACGCTAGAATACTTTTTGTGTGCAATAAGTTTCTTAAGGAAAGTTAAGAAAAGCTATCTGCTTGTATATCGGTGGTATTGAAGTAGTGATACGTCTGCGCATGTTGCGCGGAAAAACAAAGCAGGAGTTAATCTTTTTTGAGGGGAAAATATGAGTTGAAAAGTTACCTTCTTCACATCTTATCCCTTCAAAAGATGGAGCAGGTGTCCGAATCACTAGTCTAGAATTGACAACTAAATTAAAACGATGGAAAATTCTAAGTAATGACTGCAACACTTTAGTAAAGGGCAGGGAATTAAAAAACACATTCGCACATAAAAAATCCAAATTGTTTACGAGTCAGCCAAATCAGTTTCATAAAATCAGACGCTAAAACTTCAGTTTTGTCAGGGAACTCAGAAAACCATGCACTCGTTGGAGATTACTACTTTTCGAATATAATAAGCAAATATAAGTTCCTTATTCAAGGCTAGTGGGTTCAATAATTTTAATTCAAATACCTTATTTAAGAAACCTAGAATTATTCCTTCTGTCGTGCATTTTTAACTCGCTGTTAAGATTTTCTGTCACATATCAAAATCAAACGAGGGATTCAAAAACTATATTTTTACAACGTCAATGTAAAAATATAGTATATAATATAATCGCACTCTATTCAGTGGGCTGCATGTAAAGTATTTTCTTCAAAGCATTCACTCTGAAAACTCAATTGAAAACATGAGCGAGCCGAATGGTTTCTTTCGTGGAGGGATTTGCAACAGACCCAATTACAAACACACGGAAGTCTTACGGCGACTTGTTTTTGTTTTAAAAAGAAACACAGAAAAACATGCGTGGGTCGAAAAACCATTTTCTTCAAGAAACCAGACCCAGAACACAGAGTTCGAAGATAAACAAGCGCTCGACGCTTCTATCTTTGTCGTCAATCAAGCATATGGAAGTCGAGAGCTGGCTTCCAATATTGGAGACGATACGCTGCCGTTGCTTCGCCGGCTATGACATGCAATGCGATGCGTCCTCCGAATATCCAATGGACCAAAAAATTGCACTTGGTTTTCAGGAAACATTGGAAATATTTTTACGAGATTTTGCATAGACGCAAATCTTTTGAGACGCTCTGACGTATTTATGGCAGCTGACAAGCATTGTGAGAGAGCAGACCATAAACTAAGCGAAAACGTATCTGCAAGAAGCATAAAAGCGTTGCCTTTCGAGCGATTTCTTCTGTTATCCCTAAGTTAACAACTTCAACTGAAATTGAAATAATTTCTAAACTGTCAGTTATAAATTTTAGTTACATGATTCTGCTGCTTACTGTAAATTTATCAAAAACTTCTGGCGTTTTATTTGTAAGTCTCTTAATTCGTTGTTATTCATTAATTATAAAACATGAGTTCACTGCAAATAAATGTTATTTTCATTACTCATGGCTGTATGAGCAAACAAAAAAGTTATTGATAGTCAATGATGATTGATGACCCCTAAAAGATTAATTTGTCAAGGGTTTAGCCCGACATCTTCGAGGTTGGTTGCGTCTGACAAAAATTGCTAATTGATCACAACGGCAGCGTTAAGCTCGGCCTGCTTCTGAATGTCTTGATAGCTCGTCAGTGGTGGTGAATTGGGGGCAAGATAGAGCTGCAATACGGCCGAAATAAAACCAAAATACGGACGAAATAAGACCAAATATGGGTAAAAGAATGTTAAAAGAAGGCTGAAAGTAGGTAGAAAGAAAATTGCAAGGTAAACAAGATAAGGCCGAAAAAACGCCAAGAGTAGGCAGAAAGAGGCCATAAGAAGCCGTAAGACCGGCTGAAGTTAATGTTAGTTTCTGTCTCGCTTGTCACACGTGGCTTCAACTGTGGTGCACGGGTGCCCGTTTGTGCTCTTCGATGGTGACAGTATGAGAGCATGACTAATGGTGTGTTCCACTACTCCATTAACCGTGTGCCTCCATTAACCATCTGTCTCCATTAACCGTCTGCCCCCATTAACCTTCTGTCTCCATAAAAGGACACCTCCATAACCCGGCAGTCTCAATTAATAATGGAATAACCATGTTCCAGTACAATAACCCTCATTTAGTTATGCCAAATGAAACAATTTTGCGAAGTATAGAATTATTTTTATGGACCAAGGCTACGTTAAATAATAAATACTGGAGCAGAATTCTAAACTAAAACGAGATGTTCAGGTACGATAATGCGGAGATAATTTATTCGCTTTGTAGTTTTTGAATGTTGCGGGCATCTAATATCCAAAAGTAGTAATCTTTATTCAGTACACACGCTGCTCATGAATAACAAATGCAATATTTATAGTGTAAAATTTTGAACGAAATGCGGAACATATAAAATTTTACGACTCTCGTCGTGGATGCTTGAATAATAGATGCATAATTCCTACCGCCTGCCCGAAGGGAATTCCTTTTCTACACGTGCGTGGAATAGCAGACAAGCAATTCATATTGCTGTTGCTATTCCACATTTTCAATTGCAGACCATAAGTCTGCCTCTCTAATTCCTAGAGAGAACAACTGCCAGTGCAAACGCTGCCTGCATCCGTTCCAGTTTCCGTTCCCATTCCGACGCATCAAACATTCAGACCGGAGGAGAGACGTGTCTGAAGATCGTCCCAGTTCCATTAAAATTGGAAAAAAACTCCCTTTGCATTTTTTAGTGACGAGGCTTACAAAAGAGAGAACAGTAAAACACAAGTTGAAGAACTTGCGCAATGCGGATAGAATGCTTAAATGCGCGAGTTCCGAGAGTGAGATTTCAACTTTAAAAAACTGCGACTGATTTTGTGGTTAGTTGCTTATTTGAAATGCGCCAGCAGTTATGTAATTGCATAATAAAAGTATTACCATGTATAAAATGCTTAAAATCCTTCAGTTTCAGAAAATATCACCTAAACTTAGTATAACATGATATCCCACCACCACAATAAATTTTGAAACCAGCCGTCGAGTAGGCGTAACTATAATTCATTACTGTGGCTAAATCGAAAAATAGTGGTATAAATGAAGAGCAGAAAATAGTGGTTCAAATTATGTAAGTTATTTCCATTATTGCTGCCCTCTGTTAGAATGGTTGTGGCCATCTCCCTACTAATCTCTTCTCGTGAAAGTTTATGCATCATAAAAACGGGCACAAAAATAACTTCAAGCAACTCGCC
Source organism: Trinorchestia longiramus (assembly GCA_006783055.1). NCBI lineage: Eukaryota > Metazoa > Arthropoda > Malacostraca > Amphipoda > Talitridae > Trinorchestia > Trinorchestia longiramus. The sequence continues at coordinate 1,133 of VCRD01002936.1, read as the reverse complement.
ATCTCCAAGTTTCATCTCATGATTGAACGCATATCTAAAATTTATTATAATGAGATTGTGTTAAACAATTGCACGTTTTACGGGCTCTTCAAAGTTAAACACGTCGTTTCTTATTAGTGAAAACTAATTTTTGACTGTTCATGCAAACAGATGTTTACTTCCCCGATCACTCGCTATATTTACAAACGCATATTTCTCATGCACGCGCGTGTATGTTTCTAAAAAAATATTCGTTCCTTGACAAAATATTTCTAGATTTTTGTCCCGTTTCGTAAACGTCTTGTTTGACGAACGTACGTTCTTTCTTTGACCGGAAGGAGTCGCTCGAGAGTCAGAAATGCCCAAAAGAACTACGACTCTGAAAAGGTTCACTCGGTCGTGAATGTGTCACTATCGTCGGCAACTGCTGGGTGCTGAATGAGGCCCTGAGGACAGTGTGAATGCTCGAGCAACGGTGCAAGAAATCGGGGAATAAATAAAGTGGGAATAAGATAAAAATGTACCCAGAAAAGAAAACTCAGAAAGGAAGTACGTATCAATAAATGTAGGACGGGACTATGTCTTTGTAGAAAACACAGCGTTATCAACTGACAGAGGTAAAATATAGTGTATTTTGACGGCAGTGAGCGGCATTCCGGTGATAATTCCAAGCAGCTTTAGATTCAAAAACTGCTAGGCAGAATCTATGTTTAGCAATAGAAATTTTCGTCCTAAAGTTGACGTTTTTAGCACAAAAAGAATCCATGTTTTTATTTCACAACTGCCGCAAATGAGTAACGGAGCTACAAGATTATCCTTCTTTCGATGCAAGCCAGGGCAAACAAATGAAGTATGGAAATTTCTAGAACAAAAAAGTGAACAAAAACGGACCTGACAGTTCATGGAAGAATGGAAGGTGTGCGCTTTGTGAGTTACATGAATCAATGAAAGAGAAAGAATATAATTGGAAAAACAACATTAAAAAACAAAATAAATTCAAGTCAGGAAACAGGTGGCACCTAACATGAGGTGACGATTTGTCATATGAAAAAAATATGATATCATGTGAAAAATTGAAAGATAATTTATATATTTATTCAAGAAGTTTGGGATGGGTTTATGGGTAAATATTTGTTGGTATATAGTACTGTCTA
>VCRD01002935.1:44323-69042 GCA_006783055.1 Trinorchestia longiramus | reverse complement strand
TGTGTAATGAGTTGTACACAAATGTTGAATGCCTTTCTCCTTGTGCCTGGAAAAAGTTCTCCCATCAGCTACACTTGTAAGATCAACTTCATACAACACTTAGCTGTATTTCGAATAATAAAGATTGCCATTCCCTTTGACCTACTTGGTTTCATAGCGGTTTACGACGTGTAAGTAGTGGACTAGAACATCAAAATTTTGCCGACCGTGTTACGACCTACCTATCTAACATCGCTACTATAAAACATTATCTCTCCTTTTTTCATAGGCCACAATCAGCATATTATTCAGCTTTAGCAGTAACAAAAATGCGCATTACATCGACATATTGAGTATTATCTTAGCATTTGCACCAAAGTGTTGATATAGTAGCGAAAAGAACGTCAAAGAGACATATGCGCGAAATGAAATCGATTGCTGAGGTGTTAGCGCACCTAAATATTGGGTACTTGCCGTGCTTGCTTTTCCTAGAAGAAACAGAAGAAAGACGAAAAAACACAACCCACTCCCACGTATAGAATAAAAATGGCCTCCCCTACAGTACTTGTTACTGTTCTATCTGTACAGAGCAAGGCTGTCACTTAGAAAAAGACAATTCCTCAGAGCATATTAGTAAAAGTTAAAATTGTTCTACCTTTCTAAAATGAGCTCGTATGATTTCTTTACTACACCCGAGAGGTGCAACGAAATGACATCGTTCAATTTTTCGGAGTAAACAGCGTATTGTGACAACTGTTCCTACACGAGACTGTTGACTCACTCATACCAGTCAGAGCCGTGCACTTAGCAGCCACAGCGCCGTCCCTGTGTTGCAGAACATGAGGTCCTCGCCATCCACGTTGTCACAGGAGTACCAGATGCTGCAGTTCTACAAGTGCGGGAAGGCGTTTCTTGCGGGACACCTGGGCTCGAGGTCCAAGGCCAAGGTCCTGGCAACTGAGAATGTGATTACTTCTGTTTTACACAAAAGTCACTTCAAATGGGTAATCGACTTGAGCAAAGTACAAGAACAAAATAGTTAAGATTTTGTAGATTTATATACAGGGTCTCGATAAAGTCTCCTTACCATTTCACAAATTTATTACAAATACAATTGATAAGATATTTTACTCAGATTTGTTCTATTGTATTCAGTGTTTATTAAAGTTTTTAATCACATTTTGCATTTGTGTGTATTTCAGGGATCCTGTTTGTGAAAGTGGTGCTGATGAGACTTTATGGACACCCTGTATATTTTCACTCTTTTTAAGTTACGACTGCATTACCTGTGGAAAGCCGCGCAACATGTTATTGAACCGAGAGACACTGAGTTGTAACATCTGACCGGGATAAAAATATGAGAAATATTGCACAGAAGTCTTGCAATAATATTACTAAGTTTCTCAACTCACTCAAGCCTAGTTTTCCTTTCGAATAACACATCTTTAGTTACTTATCACCTATTGACATTTCCATAAATTATGGATAAATAGGCTATTAGACTAGATCCAATAACAGTAAAGTTCAGTATCCATCTAAGGCTTGTTATCTAAAGCAAGCACAGTCGTTGTGAACCATCAAGGATTGCGAGCTAACCCACGGAACCCCTGCGCCAGAAAATTTCCTTTTCTTTTAATACATTGGCTGTTGACAAAATACACTTATTGATTTCATTTTATTAAAATTGATTTCATTTGTTAGGTTTTCATGTGATGGCTCAAATTGAAATGATTTGATTTATCAGAAGGCATAGTTATCCACAATTTGTGTTATTCACCTTTAAGTTACAAGGTACGCGTAACTAAAGAAACTATAGAAAAGAAGAGACATTTCCTTAAATAATTCTGTTCTATTAAATTTCTGAAATGTATTAGTCTTGACCAATATAATTTCTAGTGCGAACTATTATTTAATCAATAATGATAATAATCCTTCAAGATAATTTATAGAAATTGTTATAATTATATTATCGAAGGAGTTTTGAATTACTAAGGGTGACCAGGACTCTCAGGAAGGTTTTATTTTCATTAGATACCAAAATGGTGAGCACTGGTGATATTTTCACCAGTGCGATTTCCACTCTCTCCACCCAGTATAAACTGCTCGACGCTAGTCAGATGAAAGCAGCATTAAATATGAGTTGGGGACAGCTACTTCAAGCTTCAGGTACAACGGTAGTACACATGATCGCATGAATTCTAAGTTTACGAGTGACACAAAGCGTAAAAAATCTTATTAGATACGAGAGTACTCGCACTGTGCTGTTTGGCTATACACATTTAAAGGAAATAAAAATGAACCATTCTAACAAAAACACTTCTTTGAACCAAGGATTAACAACACATTTTTCACAATACAGCAAAAACAATTCGTTTTGCAATGAAATTAAATATTTCGAAAAGAATATTAAGGAAGTTCATTGTTTCTCATGTGTAACTTATGAATGCATAGTCTAACATTATTACAACCATCTGCCTGACATGGTGTCACTCAAAGCACTCGAGAAAATTATGATAATCATCGTGAATCTATTAAATGCCCTCACGTATCAGCTGTCAAAAATCTTCATTTAAGCAAAGAAATAATGCAAGCACTCTCGTACACAACAGTATTTGTTACACTGTTTGTTAGAAGAAAACTTAGGCTTCAGTGAGCGTGCTGAGCGTGAATGGAACACAGCTGATAGCTAAAGCTGCCTTCATCTGGCGAGCGTAGAACCGTGGCATGACAGGGCTGAGATAGTTGAATCTTGGTAGTAAATGCCGTAGAGTTATTTTAAAAATAATTATGGCCCCGTTTCTGATTTTATTGGCCGTTGAAAATTATAACTACTATTTTATACTATCCTGGAAATGTATACTGAAATACAATGTGTTTGTGACGGAACAAAGATATCTGAAATCTGGTCACTTATTGGCCCTCTTTGCGGACTTTTTCTCGAACGTACAGCTTGTCACAGAAGTGAGGTTCCTGCTCATAATAATTTACATTCATCTATATGTAATTTTGTCGCATATTTTAATGAGGACTAGTACCTCAGAAATAGGCCAATTTTATCACAGATTTCAAAAATGGGTTGTTCCTAAAGAGTTTAGTGATGAATCTGGGAGAGTGGCAAGAAAATAGTACTGTAAAGAACATCAATGTAAATAATCGGCTGTAAGAATCATGCATTTCAGTAATGAATACCACAAGTGAAAGTATTTCAAAAGAGGCAAATGGAAGTGTGATGGGGAACTGGCTGGGCAAATGCAAACCGTGGCTTACCTTGAGGAGGATTTCTTGAACTTTCACCGAGCAGTAGCATCATCTATGAGGGCAAATTTATCAACATTAATATTGATAATATCATAATTCTCAAAAACATTACGATCAATCGGATTTTTATTATGTTAACCTCCATCTTACGCATAATAAACAAGTTTTAACTAACGTTTACTGGTATCTATGACCTATGAAAATAATACATAAAAAATGTGCAAAACTAGTTATTTTTTCTGTTTACAATTCTTACCTGGCTGTTATACCGAGTTTCACAAAATTCTAAGACATTGACCAAAAAACTAAAAAAATCATATGGGTATACCATTTGCATTTTTAAAAAATCTACAAACCACGAATCAATAATTAGCACCATAGTTCGGAAGTTGAGAATGCATTAAATATGAATAGAAAGAAAACGGGGACAAATAGTGCAGAATTGGAGAATTGGCAAACAATCAAATGAACCATACTACACTGGCAGTGTTGGGCACGTAATTGGATAATAATTGCAGCGCAACCGCAAGGCACCATAAATAGTTCCCATCGCAACTGTAACACAAGTTTAAAATTTACAGATGCAACCGCAATTTGCAACTGCAACTAATAAATAACAAAACTATTTAAAAATATTGAGCGTGTACAGCTCACACATAAACATTAATGAATAATACTCAATAAAAGGAGTATTTTTGACTCAGAAGAACTGCAATGTCATAGGATTTTCAATCGTTTTACAGCTGAGTTTAGATCCTATTTTTGTTCTCGCCGCTAATCACTTTTCCTATATTTTACTTTCATTAGGGTAGTATTGCTAATTACTTCATTAGGAAACATTAAAACTCAGTACTTAGTTGTTCAACTTCATTTCAATGGCCTGGTTTACCATGAATTCCTTTTCAGAAATGCAAGCATTTTCGAAGTGGCTGAGAAATGAGCACGTTTAAGCCTCAATTTTCTCTAATAAATGAAAAAGTCGTTCAACAACAGCGTTTAAGGTAATGGAAGATTTAAACTTCATGAAGCACGAAATAAAATTACTGTTAAACAACATGATCGGATGAATAGCTGGATGCTTGAACCGATTAATGACAGGCTGTTTCAGCCATTCTTTTATTTCATTTTAAATATATTTCTTCTTGTTGTGCACTCGTCATTTTTGGATAGAGAGCAGAAGAAATATTCATCCATCTCAGTTTCCGTGCTGCTGCTTTTGGAATACATGGCAGCGATATTCTTGATATCTAAGGCCATTTTTTATGTTTGATTCGCCTCAAAAAGTTCATTTAAGTTATTAGTCATTTTAATTCGTTATTCCCTGAAACATTTTTTTCAATTTAAACTTTTCAAAGTTGCAGTTGCAACTTGCGAGGAAGTTTGCTCCCGTAACCCAATTCACAACTCTTCAAAAATAGTTACAACGCAAATGCAACTTAAAAATTGCGATCACAAATGTGGCCTCAATTAATTGCAGCAAAACTACCCAACATTGTAGCATCTATGACCTATAGATACAACACCAAATGAAATTTGCATTCGCAGAACTAGAGTAATTTTTTCCTGTTTACAATCGTTGCCTGACTGTTATACAGTTTCACAATATTCTGACATTAACCAAAAAAGTGAAAAATTCATTATAGTACGTCCTCTGCAATTTTTTCCAAAAATCTAGAAACCACCAATCAATATTTAGCATCACGGTTCGCAAGCTGAGCATACATTGAATAGCAATAAAATGAAAACGCGAACAAATAGTGCGACATCGGACAATAATAATCGAACAATCGAATGCATCATACTCCACAGGCACCTATGACCTATAGACATAATACCCGATGAAATTTGCAGAACTAGCCATTTTTTTGTTTGTTTACAATCCTTGCCTGACTTATTATACAGATGCACAAAATTTTGAGACATTGACCAAAAAACTTTAAAAATTTCATTAGGGTATATCCTCTGGATTTTTTGGAAAAAATCTACAAATCAGAAATTAAAAAATCAATGACAATCTATGCGAACCGTATTATTAAATTTGACTAGGAATTTAAATGAATTATAAAAAGCGAGGGTGCATATCGATTCATATGTATATGGCTCCGGTAATTGCAGCAACCAATTAAATATTGCCTCGGGAAGGGATCATTATAAAATCATAAATTAGAGCGAAAAACATTGATCTTGATTTTACCAATTTTATCAGGCTGTGTAGGAAAAAGAATAGCTTTAAATGGAAAGGTCACAGGTTATACATGCATCACGATATTTCCTGCATTCTTTGATTCATAACTCCGTCGGATGAAGCTATGCTATTCTTTTAGCTTCTCGAAAGGAGCGTCGAAGTCTCTGAGGGCGGCAGATGGGTTCCCAGAGTCGAGTCTTTAGATTTAGAATAGAATAAGGCCATAGGAACGAACCTTCTGGCCCACTCTTGGGTCGGATAATCACTTCGATAATTATTCGGTTACCCAAGTCCTATGCCGTAATTCCAGCCGAGTCAACCATGGCCGCAGCGGGATTCGAACCCGGGTCTTTCCGCTCGCAAGCGGATTCACTCACCAGTCGACCAAGCTGGTGGGATTTAACGGATCATGGTCGTTCCAGCCAGTACCACGCAAATGACTTACAGTTTGAATGGAGATCGACAACTGATCGCCAGCTGGAGTGTCATGAGTCCTGAATCCAGGGGTCGGTGATGTACACTCACATCTTCGACTGCCTCTATGTTCTCAAACTTTTCGATGCTATGAATTCCTCCTAATTGAACTGGCTCAATGATAATAATTCCCCAATCTTATGAAGAAAGTCTCTCGACATCTGATCCGGTTTCTTACTTTCTAGAACGTTTAAGGATAGGCTTCCAGCTTGTTGAAGTGAGAAATGGTTAATTTTTGGAACGTAGCTATCAAGATGATAGTTCAATGAATATTTAAGTCGCAATATAATCCCACTATGTAATGATACAGTTTTTTGCTTAGTTGCTTACTTGGTCCGTCTCTCTGTCACGCTCTTAAGGATTTAGATAGAATGTTCGTTTACAGAATAAAAAGACGAGAGACCATGAAATTTTATCCTTGAATTACGATGGCCAATATAGTGTCTAGTATATATGCTCGAAAGTCGAAATACTGTCCGCTTCGCTTCAAAAAGTCGCTAGATACTATTTGATGCTAGTAGACCCTCACGTGAAAATTCACGTGCTTTTTACGAAATTTTTTCGTTTGATTTGCCAGAAGACGCGTGCTTTGCGAAAGAGTTTCCTCATTGAAGGTTGTGTTTTTGTATTCATAATACATTGCTTACAATACATGTATACTCACCGAATTTCCTCCTATCTAAATCCTTAAGAGCGTCACAAAGGCACGGATCAAGCAAGCAACAAACTCTGTATTAATATATAAGGGAATTTCCTCCTATCTAAATCCTTAAGAGCGTGACAGAGAGACAGACCAAGCAAGCAACAAACTGTATTATTATACTAGTGTACCCAGCCGTCAAAAATGACTGCAGAGATTTTGTGATAATACCCGTGCCATGAAAAATGATGGCAAATACTGTTGGAAAGATATTAAATAAAATTACAAACAGGAACGCAATGCAATATATATATATATATATATATATATATATATATATATATATATATATATATATATATATATATATATATATATATATATGTATATATATATATATGTATATTAACAAAGGACAAACGTTTTAATTGAGTATTTCTTTAATGACAACATTCCTAGTGAAAACTAAGACACTTAGTTTTCTACTGCTGCAATTGACTCCGCAACTCGTGTCATATTCGGGTACAATGTACCCGAATCATAGGGCAATACCCCGTCGAACTCTGTATCCACGATACGGACTCGAGTATATAAGCCTCTGAATCTCTAATTTTTTTTAAAGTAACACAAAACATAAATAAATATATAAATAATATATAAATAAATATATAAACACACGACAGTCATTCTTAGTATAAGATTAGATTAGGTGGTGGAACTAGCGCACAACACGTGAAAATTCTCGCGTTTTCACTGAATTTTTTCATTTGATTTGCCAATGGACGCGGGCTTTGCGAAGGAGTTTCCACATTGAAGGATGTGCCTTTGGCATCCACAATACAATGCTTACAATACATGTATATCCTACAGAATTTCCTCCATCTAAATCCTTAAGAGCGTGACAGAAAGAAGGACCAGGCAATCAAGCAACAAATTGTATTGTGTTTCTACACAACAAAGTGCAACCACTAAGTAGAAGTAGACTGTATCTATTCTAACTTTTAGATGAATGTTTCCCTCATCTTGTAAGGGACCAAAATTTTTTTGTAATGACCCAGCACTGGGTTGCGTATCGTGACTACATGCAGTGACCCAACCAAGGGTCTCTACACCGAACAGTTGGCCTCTACTCCACGCGATGTTACAACTGCAGCGAAGAAATTCAACTGAAAAAATATGCGAAATAGCGTATGCACGATAGGATCAAAAACCCGATAAAATATACAGCCTTTCATCAACCCCGCTCAAAAGAGGAATCATACTAAAGAATATACACAGTTTATTGCTTGTTTGCTTGGTGCGAACGTTGGTTCCAGCAATTAGCTGGAAGAAGGCTTTCTTCATCAAGAAGTCATCAACTACCTGTGGCAGACCAACATAATACACGGAATATAACTTCTCAACGCCAAGATGTTCCTGAACAGCTCTAATATCGTACAACGGAAATATGCCGTATCATCTACAAGTATGTTTTTGTATTACAAATTGAATCTGAAAAATTCACTAAAACAATGGAAGAAACAGGAAGAAAGAAAACGCAGATCAGCATGCGAGAGGAAAAGAAGGCAAAGATCTCAGCAAAGTGCCAGTGATACCGCCAATCTTCGAGCCATGATGCTAAGCTCAAGAGGAGAATTATCTCTCAAGAAACATACCAAGAATATGAAGTAAGGATGGGCCGTGGTGGTGAACAAATGCGTCGAAAGAGACCAACTTCGTCTCAAGGAAGTAGTAAAGAGAGAAGAAAGATGGATAGTGCAAGAAAAGCTGAAGTCTGCGCTGAGATGTCCCAGGAAGAAATAGAAGAAAGAAAAAGATTATCAAGAGAAAGGTCAGGTGAAGCCCGTGCTGCGCTGTCACAGAAGAAATACAAGAAAGAACAAGATTCGAAGGAGAAAGATTAGCTGTTGCCCGAGCTACGTTACAATAGTAATACGCATTTTGTCAACTTTCAGTCTCATCACTGATGTAAAGTCTTGACAGCCTGTCCTGTAATGATTGATGGTTCGCACAATGTCAAGTAGTACTATGCATTTTGTCAATTTTCAGTCACATCACTGATAAAATATTTTAATGAAATGGCATTTCCGTTTTATCCTGTATCGTATTTTTTTGCCAATAAATATTAAAGCTCCACCTCCGCCCATTGTAACAACATCATTGGAAAATACTTAATTTTTCATAACATTGACCTGCATCATCCGCGATGATTCACTTCCTGTAAAAAGGAATTATTTCGCCGCCAAGAAATGAGAAAGGATATTTCTGCCTAGAAGAGCTGAAGTTTGCCAAGCTTACTTCCTCTATTTATTGTTGGCGATTGCTGTCAATCCTTCATAAACAAATCACGAATTTCCTGCCGTCAATTTCGACTACCGGGTACACTAGTTATGGTACTAATTACGACTCACTGACTATATTATCATTAGTATAAATTAGTGTGATTAGCATTTTAAATATTTTTCATGTGCAGAATGGAAGTTGAATGCACATGTTATTTCTTATCACGACTTGAATATTCATTTAGCCTGTCAGATTTTCATACGGACGTTCCGAATATTGTCCAGTTTTCCATCCCACGAGCCGGAATCCTGATGTTCGAGCAGAAACCAAGAAACTCTGAGTCATGGGAAGAAATGAAAGTGCAATGCATGTCAGTTACTATTATTCTAATTAAACCTTTTCATTCATTGTCCTACCATTATGCCTAGCTATAGGAAATTTTCAACGTGTGATCTGGAGTGTTGGCTCAATCGATCAGTTGCCACACAGATCAAACACAGATCAGTTGCCAGACACATCGATCAAACACAGATCAGTTGCCGCACACATCGATCACACAATCGATCAGTTGCCACACACATCGATCACACAAACGATCAGTTGCCACACACATCGATCACACAAACGATCAGTTGCCACACAGATCAAACACAGATCAGTTGCCACACACATCGATCAATTGTCACACGCATTTAATTACGGGTGACGGGGAAGCACACTCCGTGGGTGAACTTTATATGCAGCTGAATTTACACTTCCGAGAAGGCAAAAGCTGTTCACTCAAGAGTCGAGTACCGAAGCTAATGCAAAATAAGTATCTTACAAACCGATGTATGATAATTCTTATGTAACATTGTTTGAATTTGAAATCCTAGAAAAGCGTATTTAACCCTTCAGCGACCAAGTGGACTATTCGGTCGTCTTTCACGGTCTTTGGGAGAATTGTTCTAATAATTAAACAGTGAGCAATATGAGAATGCTACTAGGTTTGAACGCGGCGGCATGTTACAGCGTCGTTCTTTTGGCTGCCTGGCTCTCAGCAGGCTTCATTGCATCAGTGTACAGACGGTCTTCGTGAGCTTAAACGTAGAAACTAGAAAAACAAATTGGTCGCTAAAGGATTAACAAAATAAATTGGGGGCATTACTATAGTTTAACACCACACTCAAGTCAGTATTCTTTGCGGTCCCAATGCCATTGTGGTCCCCTCATATTCAGAGTGTTTTCAAACTTACATGTGAAGTTTCCAATGAAGACTACTCAGAAATATGTACAGTATGTCCAACAAAAACCCGAACCCGTATGTCTTGTATCAGTTATACCATCACAAGAATACCATAAGCATTTAATTTCTAGCAAAATTAACCCTCAAAATTAATCTATAGAAAAGAGCCAGATAATTTTGCTAAAAATTAAATGCTTATGGTATTCATATGATGGTATCACTGATACGGGACATACGGGTTCGGGTTTTTGTGGGACATACTGTATATACCTAACAATTTTGTGGGCCTTCATCCATCCCACAGCACTTCATGGCCACTGCGTAACGAAGTCAGCTATGGTTATAGTATACTGTACGTATAAATTGTATCTAACTAGCAAGAACATAAATGACGGCGGGAGACAAAGAAAAAAAAACAGTGAGCATGATTTGTTATTCAATATTTTTCAAAGTATTTTTATGATAGAAGATTGAGCCCAATCAAGTCTCCAGAAGCTGAGCACGATAGAAGTTTATGAACTAAGCTGTGCGTTCTGCGGTGAGGTGGCTTACCTTAGATTTGTAGCACTGATACGGGGGCCAGCGCAGCAACAGCGCCTAGAAATGCACAGCAAGGCGCACAATATCTGATACATACGAGAGTGATTCAAAAAATACGCGGAATGCTCCCATGACCCGAGTGTAAACAAGATAAAACATATTCAAACATGTCAGCCAGAAATAGCATGATCTTGGCCATCTAACTATTGCTAGCAATCAGTATTCGCCTGGAAACGAAGCCGTGAGGTGATAGTTATAAGGTTTTTTGCTCCATGGAACGTGAGAATTTTGAGATGAGAGCCAACAAATTTTTTAGTAAAGCTTAATTGAAAAAGAACGGGTATCATTCGAGCTTTACAGAACGTTTATGGGGATCATGCTCCGACGAAAACTTGCGTTTACAAATGAATTGAAAGATTTCTAGATGGTAGAGAAACTGTTGATGATGAGGGTCGTGGAAGCCCAACAACCTCGAAAACTTTTAAAAACGATGCTGTCAGGAGCCTGGTCGAAGATGATAGGAGATTGACAGTTTATCAGATAGCTCAGACTATGGGGATATCGGTTGATTCAGCTCATTCGATTCTGCATGACGATTTAGGCCTCAGCAAGCTTTCGTCGCAATGGGTCCCAAAAGCGTTCCGCCCAGATCAGCTAAATCTTAGAAGTGAATTGTCAACGGCAATTTTGACCAAAATTGAAGCAAATGAAGACAACTTTTCATCACTGGGGATGAAACATGGATTTACCAGTATGATCCTGCAGTCAAAACAATGGCTTCCACGCGGATCATCGGCTCAATCAAATTTAAATCTAAGAGGTCTGTCAACAAGGTAATGGCAATTGTCTTGCGGGACTCTGAGGGAGTTGTACTTGTAAACTTTTTAGAAGGTCAAAAAACTGTCAGAGGAGCATATTATGTAGAAGTTTGAGGAAATTAAGAGCAGAATTAGCTAAAAAGCGTCCAGGAAAGCTCCACCGTGGAATCCTTTTCTATCACGACTTTTCTTCACGCGTTACAAAAGAAGTTTTGAGAGAATTTCGACAGGAATTGCTGCCACATCTACCTTATAGGCCAGACCTAGCCCCATCTGATTTTTTATTCAAAAACTCAAAGAACAGTTGAAAGGCGTCCATTTTAATAGCACTGATGAAGCGAAACACACAGCAAAAACATGGCTCATAAAGGGGTCTGCAGATTGCTTCAATATGGTCTATAAGGATGGAAGCACCGTCTGGAGAAGTGCATCTACCTTGACGGAGGTTATGTTGAAAAATAGATCCAGTGTATAGAAAAATTAATGAAGAATTATAAAATTCCGCGTAATTTTTGAATGCCATCGTATCTAGGAACATAATTTATAGTACATACTTAGGAGTATAATACATAATACGTATCTTGGAGCATAATATCTAGTACATATCTAGGACCACAATATTTAGGAGCAAAATATCTAGGAGCACAACATCTAGTAGCACCATATCTAGGATCACAACATCTAGGAGCACAACATCTAGGAGTACTGCAAGTCCAGTGCCCTTCTCAACACTCGTCAGAAATGAAGAAAATTATTTCCTCATCGACATGCAAAGGCTGGCGTTCAAGCCAAATTTGTCTAACATTAAAATTTTATTCTTGTATAGTTAAGTAAGCAAATACCATCACTCTTCATTACCATTGACAATAAAATCTGTGAACACTATATCATTAAATGTAATTAGCCTAGTACTGCAATAATTGTTTCTCGAGTACACTTGTATTCCACAGCAACATACAGCAAATACAAACGGAGAAGCAAACACACGCCTCCTCTCGATTCTCTCTGACTAAATGAATACACTTGCCTTCATGAGTTTGCTTGCTCGTCCCACTTGCTATTCTTTCTATTTAAATTCATTTCATAGGAACATACTTTCATGTTCAGGACCTAAATTGATGAAAAGAGTTCTATGTAAACATCAATTTTTCTCATTTCGTTACGATCAGGTTATGTACAGACCTGCAATAGATATTGTTTGTTACAGTTACTGGAAACACATGCTGTACGTGAGCGTGACTTACGTTGTGGGGGCTCACTTCACTACACTGGATGGAAATGAAGGAAATTTTCTACCGTAAAAATTCGTCACCACAAGAGATAGGCAGACCTCACCTTCTCAGCGGCACGGCCAACAATGATTCATTCAATCCTTGTTCTTTTTTACGCCGCAGAAGAATAAGACGCTTTTCTCTGGTGCTCATCTTTTAACTGAAAACTACTTTTATTTCAAGCCATTCTGTAATTAAAAACTGTGTTTGATAATGCTTCTTGAAGTTTACGTTGTTTTTTGTACTTTTTTATTACTTAATATTCAAAATATCAAAATTTTGGTAGTTGATTTAATTTGCTACACAATAATTATAAATTAGAAAATTTTTATTTTCCTTCACCGACTATAATCATTTAGTATTTAAATTTATGTTTCAATGATCCAGCTTAAACTTTTGCGGGGATCCAGTGTCATGTGTAGCAGACGCATCAAAGTTCAAAGCAGATATGTGGTCAGACAATTATAACCATAAAGACTTAGAACTCTAGCTCACTTGGAGAAAATATTACCTGTAGTTGGCAGAATTTCAACAAAAAATTCAACATGTATTTTCTATGTGCTTGAAACCTCATTATCACGCTTTGAATGTTTACCAAAAGTTATTCAAGTTGGTGTTTGTTTCATTTGATGGTTGTATGAACTTTTTTGTTGAAATTGTTGCATATATTTTACTTCTTCAGCGCTATGAATGTCATAAAATGTTACATCCGTTATATGTTGAGGCTTTCTGTTATACTGACATTACTGAGTATCAAATTTTTACGAATAAACAATAGTATTCTCTATTCTCCTAGTCATTATTAGCAAAACTTGACATGTTATATACCACTGTCCGAAACCCTAATTTTGATACTATAATTAGTCGAGTTTTTTCAATCTGAAAATGAAAGGAAACAGGTATTACCTGATGCTTACGACACGCAGATGTAGTCCTCGGCGCTGTGCGGCTCACGGTAAATGGCTTCGTCAGACGCGCACAGATTTGGAAAAGCCAAACGGTCCTTGCAGACAAAGCCCTTGAGGCTGTCGTCGTCCACACACGCTGTCACCAGGACAGTTACTCGTGAAGCCACTGTCTCGCACTCACGAGAAACCGTCCTCACTGTTGTGACTGATGCATTTTTCCTCAAGTGTACAGTTACTGTTGTAGCCGCACCCAACCCACTGAGTGGTACAATGAGCTCCCAGCATTATTTCGCAGTATTGTGAAGATAAATTTTCAAAGAATCTGTGTATAGCTGTTCCGTTGAAGTCACCAGACACTGACGTAAACCAATCTTGTAAAAACATACGTGAAATTTTCTCAATATTATAACTAATGGGCACGGGATTTTGCATGGCATGCCTGGCCCATTCTTCGGGGTTCGGATACGGAGGTGTTCCCACGGTGATGATGCGTCCGGAAATGAGTCCCAGAGAATCAAAAACAGCTGCAGCTTGTGGAGAGTCTGAGCATTTTTTAGTATCTTCACTGAAATGCGTATCTGCCTGCGCAAACGAGGTGTTTACCTGCATGTTTGTATTGAAAGATGAGAAAACACAGCGACGGCGCTGGGTATCTTCAGACGTGTTCGCTGCCTTCCGAACAAACATTTTCTCAATAACAAACTTGGATCCAAGATTTGTCATATCCTGGTAATGAGCTTCATAATTTTCAGCAAAATTCCATAATTCTCGAAAATTTCCATAATTTTCGAAAACATATGAAGTTTGCTTAAGAGGACATCGTCCCCATTGTATGCTATGCTTCATTCGTTTAATTTCAAATTTGATAAAATGTTACTGAAGTTCAAAAGAAATTACGTGCTCGTGTATTTTCCCCAACATCATCCTTTGCTTACGAAGATCGTACTATTTACGAATGAGAACTTTCTCATTTCTCTTTCCCTCGACTTTCAGTAATTGATTACTCAAAATTATATTGTTTTATTCTCATTTCTAAAAGTCATAAGCCACGGTGCATCTCCAGCCCGCGGTATTCGCGTAAAAGCTTTATTTTATCTGATAAAAGTGAAGTCCTGATAGGAGCTACAGTTAACGTGTCATCGTAACCCTCTGCCGGAAACTTACTCATCAAAAAACTGTGAAGATGTGGTATTAAAAATAATTTGTTTAGAGATTTATTTCAGAGCAAATGAATGTAAATTTTCATGCGAAAGTGATTAAACATGAAAACTTAATTATTGTAGCATAGCAAATTTAGATTTCAAATCTTTAGGAAGACCAGATAGCAACACCGATTTGAATATGTTATTTGTGAATATATATATATATATATATATATATATATATATATATATATATATGTATAATTCACAGCATGATATAAAACATGTCCGGTAATTAAGGTGGTGAAGATTTGCAGATGCCCAAAAGTGTTTCGATATTTCACAAAATCTCACGATTTTCAACTCAACACAGGATTTTTCCCAGCTGAAAATTTGCTGAGACACTCCTAGTGACTTAACATACAACTATGCAAAATTATATTGTTTAAACGACATATTCTTTAATATTCATTGAACATAAACCAAAATTCGACATTGAAAAAATATCAGATACATTCACTTAATATTTAGTTGCAAGCTCGTTGTTCCGTTTTACAGGGCCAGTATTTGTATAGTTCTCATGTGTTGCACCATTCTGGTGATCTACGAGATTACTTTTGCGTTCAGAAATCTTCAATTTCTAGCAAACAAGTTTACAAATGCATCACAAATTTTCAATTCGATTAGACTCGAGTGACTGACTAAACAACTTTAGAACTCAATATTATTGTCCTCAAACCACTTTTGTGCTTGCTTTGCTGTGCGTTTGGAGTCATTCTAATGTTGAGACATACACTAACCATCAGACTGAAAAAATATGATCTCAGGAGATTTCTATCAAAATATTTTCGTACATGTTCCCGTTCATTCTTCTTTTGATTTCCAATACTCTATTATTGTGAAATGAGAAGTAACTCTAAATAATAATTCTTGATCCAGTTGGGATGCCATTTCCAGAGGAGTACGGAGCCCTTTTCTACTTTCAAACATGCTCTTCAGCATTGATCCCAAAAACTTTTACTTTAGTTTCGTCGAAGCACAACACGATATTCCAGAATGTATAAAGCTTCTTCTAATACTCTTCAGCAAATTTTAGTCTAGCCGTACCATGCTTATTTGTTTGATAGAAAAGTTTTTTCCTTGGAGACCTTTGAGTTCAAGCCGTTGCAATGTAGAGTCGAGCTGATACCACAGCATTAGCATTCGTTGCTAACTGCTGCTACAACATATTTCTTGAAGATCATGTTGGATCTTGAAACGAGTGGCATTGATGTTTTTTTCAAGTTCGCGGGTAATCGCGTAATCCACCTCGTTGCAGCATCAGATATTTTACGAGAACGGCCAGTCCTCGCCACATTTGCAGTAGACTCTGACTTCTTCCATTATCGTATGAAGCACTTCATTGTGCTAATACTGATATTTATGACTTGAGAAATCTTACGATACACATTTCTTGGTTTACACTGGTCAACAATAGAACTACGAAAATGATTCGCTAGATCTTGAACATCAACGATGCTGCAGAGCTCACTTTATCAATTACAGAATGTTTATTCCCGTGCAATAAGCGTGCATGACTTCATAAATTCCACACCACGGAGGGCTATGATTACTTAAAAAGAGTTCCTAATACAATGCTAGTATATCAACATAACGTGTTATAATCATCAATAACTTTTATATGCAATTCATTTATAATTTAATGAGTCGAATACCTTTCGGTTGTTGAATTACAGTTTTTGATACAGATGTACAGAAGAATATGTTGTTAAGCAATATTTTTACCATAATTGTGAGTTACTGACAACAACTCAACTCACTTTCAGCTAGAATAATGCCGTACAAGTTGAGAATCGCGAAATTTTATAGTGCGCCGTATACTTTTGTGTAACTCAATGCATAACAAATGTATCTTAACACAAATACTTAACAAATGTACCTTCACACGAATACATAACAAATGCACCTTAACACAAATCTCTCATTTCCCTAAAAAAAACTTACGAGTATAGAAATATATCTAGTCGCTAAAAATAGATAACAAATACTACAAGCCATGTCCCACATCTACTCAAACCAGTATCTACTAATGATAATAAAAAGGACAGAGGTCACAGGTTATTAGGAAGTCTGAAAAATTTAATTATTACGAACAATAATATACTGCAAAATTATAAGACACGACACAGAATTGATAACTCCAACCCGCAAGTGTCTACATCTTTCTAAAGTCCTTAAATATTTCAGGTTATGCATTTTAATGCGGTCACGAATATTTTACCTAATTACACGATCAAGAAGCACATGGTACAACACACGGCGCTGAGCAGCACACGATGCTGCCAGAACATTTTTGTAAAAAAAATACCAAAAATCACGGTCCAAAGGTACCAAATCGTAGAAAAAGTCAATAAAATATTGAAAAATATTTAAATAATTAAATGTAACCTAATCACAACGCAAGCTAAGACTATATATATATACTATATATCTGCATACCTTCTATAAAGGTCTTGATTGTCAGTTGCTGCAAATAAATTTTCTTGCAACGTCATTGTAACTAGCTCTTCACGGGGATTTTAGTTTGCGCAGTCAGTATTTTACAGCAAGTATTTTGAATATGAATATGCATTCCTCGTGTTAATATTTAGTGAGTATTTAGTTAGAATCTTCACAGACATTAGCTATCATGGCAGGTAAATGATTTAATATTACAATTGGCAAACTGTGTTCTGCAACAGAAGTTCATGCGGTAGTTTAAACTCAGCAGGTGCTTTTTTTGTTGACTGAGCCGATGATGTTCCTGCTTATAAAAAATGAAATACGCTTAGGCGTTGGTTTACTGAACTCAAGTTTCATCCTACTTTCATGCTGGACAAATTTCAACCCTGAGCTCCACGACCAAAAACCTTAACTCCCAGAGCCAGTGTATGATTGAGGTAAATGCGCGTGACTGAAATGCCTGTACGTGAGTGAAGTGCGTGTACATGACTGAATTGACTCACGCGATTAAGATCTACGTGCATGATTGATGCCCTTACTTTAGACGGCATGTGACTTGGGTATCAACTCAAGAATGGGCCAAACGGCTCGTTTCTATTGCCTTATTCTATTCAATGTAGGTATAACCAGATATTCATACAAGCATGTATTTACTTCCCAATGTATATATCGTCCCAGAAACTAAGCCCACGCCCCAAAGCTTGCTCATTGTTCCAAATAGGAGACCAGCAGGAGTACTTAGCAAGTTTTTGATTTAAAAATCGAAATAGAAGAAATCAACAATCAATTTAAATAATGACCACTTTATGTAGACTGTGGAAGAGTTAAGTGATATTTTTAGTAAGCAAAATTTATATTGTAATGTGAAATCAGCATCAAAGGGAACCGGATCAGGCTCTTATTGAATTACACGCTTCGGGTCGACACTCACATGTCGAGAAATTCCAACAAAAACAAGATACATAGCAAGCTAGATAAATAATTTTTTGAGGCAAATGTGTCGTGGAATTAAGGAAACACAGTAAACGCATTACTTTAGGAATACTTCCACAAACGAGATACATGGCGAGTTCGAACAACTACACATGCCATGGGAAGAACAAACAAATGTTAACTGTTTGAGACGAAGGAAAATTGGACCTTTCGGCTGAGAAAGTAGTTCACACGAGGAGACTAACAGACGTAATAGGAAAGCCACTAAAAGTACATTGACGGGTTGAAATTTAAATCAGACCTGCTGCATTCTAGTGACGACGGCATTCGGCGGTGTTTGCACCGGATAGGAAAACGATATTTATATGGGAAATGAATGCCCCTTGAACTCAACAATGGACAAAAAAAAACGAGCAGTGGCATGCTTGTTGCTCCTTTCAAAACAGAAAAAATGAACTGTTTTCCGACAGATTACTCACATGTGACAAAAATGAACCTGTTTGAAATAATCAGGGACATTAATCGATTACAGTTTTTTCCATGCGATCAACTACCACGAATAAGGAACCGGGAATTACAAAAAACGATGTTTCGTGCGCGGTGAAATACGTATGGCATAGTGCATTACGAGTTGCTAATACAAGCATCAGTGATAAACAATCACTGATGCTGCTTAGATTTCAAATTCTACAGGGTCTCATAGAAATTGAATCGAAAATATCCTGCACTAGTGAACCGCAATGACATCGTTTTCTTTCAAGACAACTATCCTTACGGATCACCACTTTTTTAGTCTTTTGACAGATCCATGCAAAATAAAATAACGCATAGTAACGAGGAACTTGAGTTGGAACTTATGATTTTTTGCAACCAAACATTAAGTTTTATAAAAGAAATATTTTTAAACTGGCCAGTCGTCGGAAAAATCTCATATATGAATGGACTGTCTCCATTAAGAAAATTTTGCTTTTCCCTTAGTTATTTTGTTCCTACATAATTTGAAAAAACGCAGGAACTTTTTCGGGCATCAAACAGTTCAGTTTCTAAATCTAGTGTAATCTTAGCAAAACAAATAAGTCAATATTGCTTACCTTTAGTCATACTGACAACCAGTACCAAAAAATTCATGCTATTAAAAACTGATGAAATACATTCAAATCGTATTTCTTTCAAAGTTTTAACTGTAGACTGAACAACGACAGCAAATCTGTCATAAAAGTTGTGCGAATGAAAAAGATGGAGTTCGAACATGACAACCAACAATTGCCAGAAGAAAACATGAAATTTATTCGTTTAGTCGTAATAAATACAAACGTGAAATCTTACAAAATCTAACAAATACATATACAGTGAGGTATATAAGTTTCAAACATACAAGTATTCAGGCAGGTCTAAACTTTTATTTTATGCATCCTCTAGTCGGAAGCCGTTGCTGCATGCAAATTTTGACGTTGCAAGGAAACAATTTTCCAACAACGGTTAAGATAGTTTCCAACGCTATCCATTATTCTTTATGAAGTACAAGAATGGCAAAGAATTAATTTCCGAAAGTTTTTAGGAACATTAATACCGGAATGTTTTTTCGACTATGCAGCCATTCCGACTAAAGAGAAGGGAAAGACCCATGAAACTTGTACAGAAAACATCGTTAATAACAACCATTACTGAGCAAAAAATGTCATTTTTGTCAAGTTTTGTGAATTTACACATAATTTCAAAATATAAGTAATAAAAAGCATTTGGACACGGTCTTTGTCATGTTTAATTCTAGTCATTTCTAAAACTGTCGTCTCTATAATATACTAAAAACTATTGGATAATGTAGAAGGTAGCTAATGTAAGGCTCCCTGTGGATTTGTGTATCAGTCATCAATTAGACGTCCCTCTGAAAATACTGCAATATGCCTAATGGAAATGAGCAATCTATAGATCAAAATAAGGTATAATTTAGGTGCATCCTATCAATGAAAGTTATCGCAACATTTCTAAGAGCCTTAGCATCCCTGTCAACACAGTAGGTTTCATCATAGAAAAATTGGAGTTTGGGGCTAGAGAAAATTTTCCACGATTTGCAGTACCCCGCAAATATTACGGTACGAAGTACCCGTAGTATTTTACGAACAGTAAAAATAATCCTTTTGTCTCTAGATCAAAGCTTCAAAATGATCTTAGTGCCACTGGGACACAGATATGTAAAAAAAACAAGTAATGAACATAAACTTACCTAAGTTCATTCTTAATGAAACTCAATTCACGATCTTACCGCAAGATCCCGTTGCTGAAGAAAGCCCATTTGAAATCAAGACTACAATTTTCTAAAAACCCTTCATAGTGTGACAATGATTTTTTCAAACAAATTTCATGGTTAAGAGAATGTAAGATCGAGTTTTATGGTCATAACGATGCAACGCATGTTTGTACGTAGGTAAGATGGGGCTACTTAAAACCAGAAAAAAATAACATCCCTACTATGAAGCACAGTGGTGGAAGCATATTAATACTGGGTTGCTGTGAATTCAATGGCACAGAAAAATTAGAAATAATCGAAGGAACAAATAATGGTAAAAATTATCGCATTAATTTCTGCAAAGCCTTGTAGAACTTCTATCAAAGAAAATTAAAGTTGAAATTAACGTTACAAGTTGTTCAAATCATTATTAAAAATTACAATGATTTTAAATTTACTAGGATGCAACAAACTCTTTGTCTGTTTATTGTATCATTGAGCAAGCCCACTTCTACTTTAGAAAACATATTAGAAAAACTATCTACACAATAAAACTTTGTGCATCTGACAAAGTTTATCACTTCGTCCACTATAAAAAAAAATACCGATATCTTCTCCCTTTCCTTTCACATCATAAACACACATACGAGTACATACACACAAATTTACACACACATATCACAGTCAAGTAAGTTTATCGTAAATATGTTTTTCAGAGCGCCGTTTCCGTCAACTTCACTCAATTATGAATACGTCGACCAAGAAAAACATATTCATCTCTTTTATGAAGCTTCTTTATTACAAAAAACCAACGTCTTACTGATGTCAGCAATGTTATTTTGAAAAAATGAATCTTAGCTTCAAGATCGATTTCTTTATGATTTTAACGCAATGCAAAACTACCTCTGGTATGATTACTTCATTCGAGTTGCAGCCACCGTTGCGTTCGCTCTCACTGCAACAACGGAAGAAGAAACCATCGATGAATCTTTCACTTTATTTATAAACGTAAGCAACGCTAGCAAGACGTAGCCTTACATCACTTCAAACACTACTCCCCTTCAAAGACGCGGTAGCACTGTAGCAAAGCTCTGCGTACTGGCAGCTATGGAGTCTAAACACTAGCTCTTGTACACTCTTGGTGTTCGCTTCAGTAACGAAAGCCAAGCAAGGAATAGCCAGTTTCAGACCTATAATCGCTGACATGCATGGCCACATCTTCGTTCATTCTCTTCGATACAAGAGATATTGCATAGATATATTATTACTGTAAATTATTTATTTAATCTGTGCTGCCAGATAACTGCCTTGGACCAACGTTAAACCTAACAAGAAGACACACCAAGTTAACACCTGGGCTTTAGGTTACTGTCCATCATTCTTAGCCCCAGACATATCTGCCCCGTGTAATACATGTAAAGTCATTCGTTCATTCGTCAACATGAGTAAATCAACACTGTCCGTACGGTCTCTTTGTCGATATTTACGCTAACTTTTAGGGTTGTGAACACAATTTTACCCCGCAAAGAACGGTGGAATGGAGATGTTGTGTAGCTACGCTGAAGAGGAGTACTTTGTCATCATCTGCTTCACCTGCTCATCCACCATCATGTCCTGTGAGGGCAGATAACATTGAGCTTTACCGTTGCAGCTGCTAGGAGTTCATTTCAATTTGAGTTTTTTAAAGGTATAAAAAGCAAACAAAGACAATTACTGAGGAGAAGGTTCCGCATCCAAGGCATAGGGCGGCAGATCGCTGGACCCAGTCCTCCTTAACCCACTTCGGTCAGCACTTTTCAACCCACGTGAATTTAAAATCTCTGTGCATCTCTTTTTTTTTGTTTTTTGTTTCTCGCTCGCTCTTTTTCGCAAACGGTCTCTATCATGCGTGCTCTCTCTCTCTCTCTCTCTCCCTGTTGCACTTTCTCTCTCTTGTGCTCGCACCTTTTCCACTTCCGTAACCTTGTGTATAACACATATGAACACGAAGTCAGACTGATAGTGACACAAAAGAACACTCGTCTACAATAATGGCATTTGAAAAATACACATCCAGTTAGTTACTTTGTCCCAGATAAAATGAATTATCACCAAATGCAGATATAGTTCAATAACATCATTATTTCTCATAGGAAAATTTTACCGGCACTATAGTCTTCCAACAGCGATATACGTTATATCTGGTGTACAAAGATCATTGCCACTTGATACTAAAGCATGCACATCAGTTTTGAGCACCTATTACGTCTAGCAGTTCACATACAAAAATGCAGCCAATTCAAAACACAGAATGACATACCTTACTGTGCCGTAATTTTAAAGACTAAACACACCATATTTTGACAGAACCAGA
Source organism: Trinorchestia longiramus (assembly GCA_006783055.1). Lineage (NCBI taxonomy): Eukaryota > Metazoa > Arthropoda > Malacostraca > Amphipoda > Talitridae > Trinorchestia > Trinorchestia longiramus. The sequence goes on along the minus strand of VCRD01002935.1, from coordinate 46,304 downwards.
GGTCGTCAAACTTCAACAACACAACAAGCTTGGAACACAAGTCTTTACGTTACTCATAAACCAAGTAGAGAGGCTTTCTCTATCTTAGCGACCACTCTCCCAATCTCAGAGAGATAGACATATCCCCTGTTCAACCCTCAGGTAAATCCATCCGCACATCGACTATGAGAATTCTGACAATGCTTTCATACCCATTGTATATTCCATACCAACTAATTGACATTTTAAGTGCACCAACAAATAAATCATTGAACAACCAATACAGTAAACAATTAAATAAGAATCACATCATTATTTTGATGAAACACTGCAATTAAGTTCTAAATGAGCTCAATTGCAATTAGTCTTCTGCAGTTATCACTCATTAAAGAAATACAAACACCCTCTGGATGCTTTCAAGTCGATCTCTGCCATAACTATTACATCTTTCCTACACGGTTAGTTACTTATTGGACGAGTACTTAAACCTATTAAAATATGAAAATAGATACAACTACACCACCGTCAGACAAGATTTTCAATCCGATCCAGGGTGAGAGGTAGTCGTTTAGAAAATATGTGCCTCTAACAAGAATATAAATTCTTAAAACACAACACAGTTCACTTACATCAGCAGTAGCAGCGGGCAAGACAAGCGCCTTTTCCAACCAGTCGGACACCTCCGCTTCCATCTCCAGCTTTATCAGGCATTTTGCAATGAATAGCCTGTTCTCCTTCCAGCCAGACGCATGAAGATCTTCTGCAGACTGAAAAAAAAAATCTTTATTTCCAATCAAGTACACAGTACATAAACATTTAGTACATTGGTTTTTCAAATTCTTAAGGTTAACATTCTTAGAGTAAGGGTGATGGTGAGCTCCATGCGACGATCCTGGGATGTGTCCATGGGCGGGGGAGTTGAGGGCTTACCGATATGTGCGAGCTCACGGCGTGAAGCGAGAAACAGCTCGTATTCATTGCCGGGTTTCGAACCCGCAGTCTTTCTGCACAAGCAGAGACCTGATACAGAACACGGGCCGCAGACCACTCGACTACGGTGGCTGCCGTAGTCGAGTGGTAGAAGATTATTAGTCCCAGACTTACCCTGAGTTTATTCTGATTGAATTCTTTCCCTTGTGTTTACAACAGCTCCGGCCACTTTCACCCGGCCTATTGAAGTACACTTAACATGTAGTGAACTCACCGTGCACACTACGCACCACCCATAACCGAAGTATTTGTCATCAAAATACGTGATATTTGTCATAGGAGCCCCTGCTCTTCTAAAAAAAGAGCTGCTTTCATTCACAACAATAGCCGCTCTCTTTCCCAGTGGCTGTTCTTTGTCATAATAGCAGCCCTTAATTGTGTCTCTTTGCCATAATAATTGTTCTCTGTCACAATAGCTGCTATTTACCTTAGTATAGGCTCTTAACCGAAGTCCAAGTAGTAAAACATATTGATTTCGTGAAGCTCTGCCCGCTGCAAACAAGCGCCCATACTCGGCTGCTCACCATGAAGTGCTGCAAAGCTTCGTTGTAGCTGCTCTCCGGTACTGCTCCGAACAGCGCCGCCGCAGCCCTCCTCTCAAGCCATGTCAGGCCTGAGATCTGGTAACACACAGGCACAAGTATGTTAGTGATACAACACAAGACACAGGCACAAGTATGTTAGTGATACAACACAACACAACACACAGGCATAAGTATGTTAGTGATACAACACAACACACAGGCACAAGTATGTTAATGATACAACACAAGACAGGCACAGGTATGTTAATGATACAACACAAGACAGGCACAAGTATGTTAATGATACAACACAACACACAGGCACAATAGAACAAGTCAGTAGAATAGAACCCAAGAATTCCCCAAACGGCTCTTTTCTATTGCCTTATTCTATTCACAAATATGTTAATGATACAACACACAGGCACAAGTGTGTTAATGAGATCTGAAAACACGCAGACAAACGTGGTAATTAAATCTGAAAACAC
>VCRD01002935.1:0-41953 GCA_006783055.1 Trinorchestia longiramus | reverse complement strand
CTGAAAACACGCAGACAAACGTGTTAATTAGATCTGAAAACACGCAGACAAACGTGTTAATTAGATCTGAAAACACGCAGACAAACGTGTTAATTAGATCTGAAAACACGCAGACAAACGTGTTAATTAGATCTGAAAACACGCAGACAAACGTGTTAATTAGATCTGTAAACACAGCACATCAGAATAACCTGACACGGGAGTGTGATGTGTTCGGGCCGAGTAAATAGATTTCTCGTCCTTAACGAGCCTCCCCAAATAAAATTACTCCCCTGAACTAGGCAAAAATACCACAGCACATCACTATTCATATGCAACGATAATGATGATGTATGACCTCTTCATATCCATGAGTACAGCCATACCTATTTCGATCCTGGAATTAAAATTCGCTCGGCCGTTAACAGGAGCAAATTATCCAGAAAGGAAAAACTTTGAAAATATCATCCCCAAAGAAATGACTCAATTAAACCCTATCCCACATCATGCAAGAACTTAGTTATCTCAAAGCTGCTCACCTCGTAACAGAATCTGCCGAGCAGGTGGTGGAGGGTGGCATCGTTAGGGCTGAAGGCGAGGGCAGCGTCTATGTGCCTCTTGAAGACCTTGCCACTCTCGATGCGCTCCCTGGTGCCCAGGTACTCACCCCGTGCCCCTGAAGTGATGGCGTACCACTTGTGCGTGTCTGCATTCTGTGCGTTGATGGCCAGGCTGCGTTCAGCGTGTACGAACGCTGCACACAGCAAGACATGTCAATGAAGGATCCAGGCAGTGCAATGGATCGAAAAGTTAAGAATTATTGAAGCAACGCATAATGCTTGAAACCAGAAAATAAAGAACAACTTAAGTTAGAACGAAATAAAAAAATGAAGGATAACCGAACTTAGATAGAGAACGGAAGAACAAAAGTGGTTTATGACTGGTAAAAATCGCAGACTAAAGCAGGAAAGTTGTCAGTGACGGAAAAAATATAGGACTTTGAAAAAAACAGGGTTTGGGAACGATGGACAGGAATAGGAAGTGACAGAACAAAAACAGAATACATGGGAACGACAATGGGGCATGCAAAAAAATTGCGAATACGACAAAATTGTGGGTTGATAGAACTAATACATGGTCACAGACGAGCTGTGAGGCTCAGAGACGAGCTGTCAAATTGGAGAACAAGTTAGTTCTCACCCTCAAAGATGTACTCCTTTTTCTTATCAAGGTTGCCTCGCTTCTCTTCGAGCGTGGCCATACTGCGGCAACTCTTGGCCAGTCTCCACAACACCTCAGCGTTGTCTGGGAACTCGTGCTGGGTAGCATGCTGCAGCTGCTCATATGCGCTCTGCATCTGCTCTTCCTGCCCGCTGCAGAACTGCGCATCTACGCGCCGTAGCAGCTCAGTCAATTCTGAAGCTGAGCTCCCGCTCCACCTGTACCAGAGATAATCCTGTTTCACCAGTGACACGCCAAGGTCTACGCAAGTAATTCAGACGCACATACAAGGAACAAATATTGATGTACAGGACTCCAAGGGCCTGTAAAGTAAGTATTTATTTCTGTGGAATCTCCTGAAATTCTTAGTATTTAACTCCGTATGTTTATCCTGGATATCCAATATTCAAATCTGTGGACTTGCATCCTGGATACTCGGCATTAATTTGTGCGTCTTTGTCCTATATACAATACTGTCCTAAAGCTATTCATTTGCTCTGCTACAGCTGGTATGAAGATGATATTTTCATACATGCTGAGCAAAACGAATATTAATACACAACTGACATAATGTGCATGTAAAACTTGTTGAAAGAAGTTCAGCCTCAACTTGAACAACTTATAAGAGAACACACCTAAACTAAAAAGTAGCCAATATGTAAGGTACCTTAGCGGATGCAGACTTGTTGGTAGCATTGCTATGCTAGCAGCACTGATATGCTGAAAAAACTCGAAATTGTAGAAAAACTTCTATTGCTATCATAGTTTTTCAGAAGTGCTTTACTTATGGGTCTTTCTGTATATCTGACGCAATATAATTTTACGGAAGGGCATATATATTATAAAAATAGTACACTAAAAAATCATTCAAGTACAGGGACTGCAGAATGAATAGCAACCCTCCGTCACATACTACAGCACAAGTAAAAACAAGAGTCGTTCTTTTAATTTAAAAATTTGCAACATTATTTGCATATTCAACATTATTTGCACCTGACACATCATCGACACAAACGTCCACACGCCTACACTACAGAAGCCACGTCATAACAATACCCACTGACCCATTACTGATGCTACTATTGGCAGCGTCTTCGTTGTCATCCGAGGGCATAAAGTCGTAGAACTCCTCGTCCTCCGTAGTGTCGCCCTCGTCAGGGCTGAAGTAATCCGTGTCATATGCTGTGCTGTCCCCCTCTCCAGCCGTCAGGTAAGTGCCAGATGTAGAACTTGTGTCCGGCACCGAAGCGCAGTAACTGTTCCGATAAGTCGTTAATTCTATAATTTTCAACATCCAACATGAAAATTATCCATTTCACAGTTTTGAGGCAAAAAGCGTGTTACTAATTGATTTTTCATTCTCCAAAGTTGCAGATAAACGTTTGGGGCATTAGTGCAATACCGTTTACGTTGTTCAGCCAGAAAGAGAAAACGTTAAATCGTTTTGGAACCAACCCGTTGTGTTCTCAACTAAGCAATGATCAGAGGAGAAAGATCATTCTGGCGCTTAGCAGGGGTACGAATATTCATTCTCGGGCTCCAGTCTTTGGAGTACGAAATGGTAATCCAATTAATAATAATCAAGAGAACAGTGAGTAAGCTTCAGAAAGTAAAAACATCAGAGAAGAAAACTGGACTAGGAGGTTAGAAAAGTTGAAACCACCATTTCAACCTGAAGTTAAATACACCAATGAAAACAAATCTAATATATATGTATCATAATACGATTGGTGAGGGAAAAATTCAGCTATGCTGGTCCAAAAAGTAGAGAAGAAAAGCTTAGAAATTCGATTTATTTCCCACGCGTACGTTTGGCTCGTTGTGAATACGATAGTTGGGTTTTTACCCATTTTGTACGGTCATGCTTGAAAAGATCAAAGGTAACAAGATATGCTTCAACCACTATTATAGAAAGAAAACACTTCGTATCCAAACAGGACTTAAAACATAGAGCGCAAAGAAACTCTTAGTTTACCCATTTTCCATCATGTATTGTTCACTTCCACCCAATATTTCACTGGCCCAAGACACATGAAACTTCTCAAAAGAAAAATCGCCACTCTTTTACCTGGTTTGTGAAACAGAATTGCTGAATGATACGTTTTTTCTGTTTTTGCTTCTGCGTGAGTTTGCACTGCTGGAGGTGCTGCTGACATTTCGATTCTTCTGGAGAGAACTGCCGGCGCTGGCAGGCACGGCGCTGTACAACTTGTCCAGCTCTGCAAGATATCATATGAGGTGTATCCTTTCTTTATTGGGCTAACTGATGCAGGGTCCTTTCTCATTGGGTCATGTAATAAAAGACCTATATGTTAATAGACCACATGGATTGCGGTGTCTTTTCAATCGGCCTCGTTAGGTACATTTTTCCTATCGAGGACTTGGTGCAAAAGTACACCAATAGAAGCACAAACGTTATCAAAGCTGCATGTTGTCTATAAATATGTAGTAACCCAAAATTAACAACAATATGTATAGTAACTCCATTGCTTAAAGTGGTTCATAATGCAAATATCAAATATATGTGAAAAGGCTAACATAACATCATCAAGTTAAATGAACGATTTCTACATTTTTCAGGATGTAGGATAATGTTGATACTTATTCTAAACAAAAATCCGAACCATAAGCATGGCTAAACAGGCATCAAGGATCTGATGATTTTTCTTAGGACAGACCATCTGCCGTGTAGTTTGGATACGTTCGTGGTCCAGTCTAACTAGGTGAAGTCAACCACCAGCTGTAGTTATAGTTATATTCAAATTTAATAGTTCCCAGGGAAATTGCACGGTTTAGATTTATATAATTACAAATTATTATAAAGACGAATCTATTAAACATTTATGAAAAAGTATTGTGTTTTAAATGACTATTTTTTATGAACATATACAGAACTTCTATTCTGTATCCTAGCTACCGATAATATGACCTAGATAGTACCCGTGGAAATTCCACGGTTTAAAAGTCATAAAATTAAGGATCTATGAAATACAATACATTCTTCAGTTTTACCCGTGGTACTATCAGAACCCAAATATTTTTCTGTATCTTATTCTGTGATAACATAGCCGTGTACCAGAAGAAGACTAATGACGGAAAAAATACCGTATTTCATAGTAATCCGACCCCTTTAGTATCCACAATACAATGTTTATAATACACGCATACCGTTCTGATTTCAGTTCAATAATTTTTGTTCAGTAATAGATAGGAAGTAATGGGAGGGAAACACACAGAGAGACAGAGGTGGAGATATACTGTCTATTATACGAGTAGATCAGTGTTATATTTCAAGAGCTTAATATTTGGAGTTTGCCTGGATATTCGAGAGTAGCATCTGAGAGGGATATCATGCACCTAGTCAGGGATTGCGATGATGGAGGTCAAAAGAGACACAAAAGCTGCTAGTATTGTGTAAAGCTAAAGCAAAAAACTATGTCCCAAGTACAACATAGTCGTTGCATAGTTGAAGTGTGAATACCTTTGCTTTGGCGTGAATGAAACTTACTTGGGTTGATCAAGTACTGCCTAAGTTGATACATAATGCAGTATTGTGAAGGACCAGGAACTTTTGTTCATGGAGTGCAGAAAGTAGACGTTCTGTTGTAGACTATAATAACATTTTCCCCCTCAAGAAATCATCCTCCAGGCAGTGTTGTCTACACGTTTTTGGCGATCAGAACTACACAGCTCATAAGTCAAACTTTGGAAAACTTATAACCCAATCATTTACATTTAGTTTTGATCTAATCTCTGCGCATTTCGATTTTTTCAACTTGAGAGTTATGACAGAAAAAAGGTCACTAAACTATAGCTGGGCATCAGTGAGCAATATAAGTCAGTAGAACATTGCCCAGACTCAGCAACCCAGTCTGTCAACATTATGACTACACGATCCAATTGTGCACTTCCATTTATTGTCACGGCTTCACACTTGGCTGCCTGATAGTCCTCTAGCCACTTGCAAATATCACAAATTTTCAAGAACTTAAGATTGTGGTTCTACTAACTAGACCAGTGGTTCCCAAACTTTTTGTGATCAAGTACCACTTGGAGGTCCCGTACAGTCGCCGCGTACCACCTGGTTCCAGAGAAACTAAATTCGATCAGATATCACTTTAATTCCATAATTGTACAAGTAGAACACGCAAATCAACTAAGATTTGCTAACTACAAATCGTTGCCAGATTACCCTATGTTAGGTAGTAAACATTTTGTGAAGTAAAATATAACAAAATAAAAATTGTGCATGACCCCGAAAGTGTTCGTGTACCACCTGGAAGGCCCTCGCGTACCACTAGTGGTACGCGTACCACAGATTGGGAACCACTGAACTTAGACTATCAGCAACTTGGAAAAATGTCAGAATAGATCTTCTTACTGGAGTACTGAGCGAGTGCGTATTCTTCTTTTGCTTTCCTTCCATCATCGCTATAACAATTTCAGTGAGTATTGTGCTCCTACAGTAATACAATGTGTGCACTTTTCGTTCTCAACAAGGTCTACATTACGTATTGCAATCATATGTATTTTGTCTTAACTTCACCTAAAAGTACAAAACAAAACACTCAGAGAAAGTTAACTACGTGTACCAACCAATGAACGTATTTGGGTAGGACAATATTTAATTAGATAATCTTTAGAGTAGCAATGTGCAACAAAAATTTACGTACAATTCCTGGCATATACAAAATATAGCACCCTACAAAACATCATCAATGCCATACAGTATAGAAACACAGCAATATCAGAAATCATTTGAACCGTAAGGCATACATATAAGTAATCGACTTGACGTTCAAAAAGACAGCAAAATGCAAGAATAAGCCATATCCACTTACCACTCTCAATGTAGGCGAATTTTTGCTTAATTTCCACGATGTTATCGTGCAGCTCTGACACCTCCTGAGTGACTCGTGAACTGTGCAGGATACGAGAACTGATGTAGGCCAAGCCGGCCCCCACCAGTACCCCCACTCCCACTGCCACAGCTCCGGCTGCTACCTGCCCCCAAATTAAATTGCTTTTAAGAAAATATATTTTAGTTTTCAAACAAGGTGAAGTCATGAAAAACAAGTACAGGTTCACTATCTTTTATTAAAACTTCTGAAAAACTGAACACTTGAAATTATGTATGTACAGCACACGTACGGTTTGCGCTAAGCTTCACCCTAAACGAACTTCGCTCAATCCAGATCACGTGTCTGTGTCTCGGTACTATTAGTCAAACACACGTCATCTCAACTGCTCACTGGTATTTTATTCCTCGCTGATTTTTTCACATTGAAGACGATCGAAGACAAAACCCCTATCCCGGAAAAGAATAGTAAGATCCTACAGAAATTTGATAAGAAGCACGAATCGTGAAGAACCACAGATTGAAAGAAGACACTAGAATGGATCCCCTGTACCAAAGTCCAACAGTGATTCACAGAGAAGCAGATCAGTAAAGGTCTGCGTCGCTGAATCGTCTCAACGCATTTGTCTAAGAAATATTTGAAATTCTCGTATTATTTCACAATCATTCATACGTCTAAATTATTTGATGTTACATATTGCAGAGCTTTAAAAGAGGTATAAATTACTAGTTTACTTCTTTAAAGAATTTAGCTTCCAGAAAAAGGTAAGGTCAGAAAAACACATCTCAAAACTTGTACGAGTTACAGTATTTGTGAGACGTATTACTGAAGATTACAGTGTGGGAACTACCATTGTTTTCGACCTAGAGACACAGAAACCTACGTTGTTAAGGTTTTACGACAGTAATAACTAGAAATGAATGAAAAGTAGGAAAAATCTGCATTGGACGAAAAACCAGATTTGGATCCTGTACTGATGAAGTGGATTTGACAATAAGGAAATTAACATAAGACACATCTCTTAGAGCAGCGTTTCCAAACCAAGAGTTCATGGCTCCCCAGCTCCCCAAGGGGGACACGAGTTGACGTCGAAAACTGCGAATGCTCGACTTATTGACGGGCAGGGAGCCACGAGTGTTAAGCAACTCAGTGGGGTCGGCTATCAAAGGTTGAAAAACGCTGCTTTAGAATAACCACCTGGATCAAGGCACAAACTCGAGACCTTGCAACCACGAGCAAAGTACTCTGCCACTAAGCCACCCAGTCCTCAGTACTGTTTTGTCTGAAAAGTCTAGACTAAAACTCCACCATTTCAAAATCTTTAAAGTGTTTGGTCCCAAAGCATTCAGATAAGAGACTATAAACCTGTACTTGAAAATTCCCAATTAACTTCTTATAAAATATATCCATGCAATAGAGAATAATTACTTAGAGCTTACATTGAACACTCAAGAAAATTTTACACTAGGCAGTTCAGTGATTAACTTGGTGTCAACAGCATTTCCAAAATTTTATGTTTCATCAATGGAATGTATCAAGTTGATGCACTATTACTTATGTTGCTGATCATATATAAAAACCTAGCTGCAACAGTTTAATTAATCAACCACAACAGAAGTTGAAACTGTTTAAGTAATTCATGTTATTTTGGAGATGAAGCAGGAAAAAACCATAATAATGTCTTACATATAAATTATTTTTTACCCTAAATTATACAAGTAAAGAAATTGATACTCTCTTCTACAGAAACACTTTCACAACACTGCATCTTCACAAATCCTGCACTAAAGTCACTTTTCACTTGAAGATAAAAAATGAAAAATCTTAAGTCATTTAAAAAGAGCAACAACTTATTAATAAAATCAACTTGCTACCACTGCAGCTGCCAGCCTAACGGGAGCTACCTCTGAGTACCAAATGCCTCAAGCAAGCAGACAACTGAGCAATGCTCACACAGTATCAGTCTCTTTCTGTTGTACATACACAATTTTCTAAAAAAAACTTTAAACAAATTTAATTCCATAGTGGCTGTTAATATGAAAGACATCCTATAAACCTGCTACTTACTGAATTAGACATTTTGGAAGACATGGTCTTGTTGGCTGCACAGTAAAAAAATCCAATGAATAGGTACAATGTTAAGCTTTTAATGATCTAAAACTTGAAAAATATTTTATATCTTATACAACAAAACTTTTGTCATATCCAGATAATTTAATTAGATATAGGACATATGATCTGAAATTAAATCAAAGAATTTAATAAAAATATCCATATAAAAAGCAGTGCAAAAATACAGTTTATAGCCTCAGTATGTATTTAGAATGAATTAAAACTAAGCCCTTGACAGTAATGCAGCCTATGAATTCAATCAAATGGGTATAAGAAAAAATTTAAATACTTCCAAGTGTGTTTAAGGTTTTGAATACAATTTTTAAAGTTTAGCACTGCAATACACATTTTCTTTCAAATATCACTAATTAGCAAAACTGTCACCAAACTAGACAACAGAGAGTAAGATTTTTGAAGCTTATATTATGACCAACTTACATGATAAACCATTTGTTGATTACAATTTTATTGCCAGCAAAACAACTCCCTTATGTACTAACATGAACTTGTATATTTCCAAGGACCCTCTACACAACAGATTTTGACTATTTACATCTTGAGAAAGAAGCTAAGGATAAAGTCTCCAAGTCCCTTAACTAAATCAGGACAAGTTCAATCCATCACAAAAAGTGTATTATTTCTAAAGAGGCATAGTCACCAAAAACAATCGAGTTCCTAAAAAATGATGTAAAGATTCCAAGTTTTACCTAACTTAAAACTTAGAAAACACAATGTAATTCATTATCCAAAACTTCTCAGTAACAAATTTTCCCAACTATGAATGTTTCAGCTAATCAACTTTTACTTGCAAAACTTATGGCTCTACTAGCCAACCCTATAGCCCGGCTAGCCATCCATATGGCGCCATTAGTCAGCCAATGATTTCACAACTTTATGGCTTCGTTCACATTTAGACTTAGACTTAGACTTAGATCGAGGACCAGCGTTTGGCTGGGGCCTTTGTAACGGCCTTCAATTCCCTCCAATACACAAGCACATACAACAGGATGGCATCCCAGAGTTTTTCTCCTGTGAACCAGGGTCATCCAAACTAATTCCTCTGGGGCCACCCTGAGCCATTCCATGCAAATGGACCATCCAATTTAGGGCATCACTGGAAGATCCAGCTTGTCACAGACAGCCCCTCATGCTTAGCAGGTAATCACATTGAAGCAAACTGCCTATTCAACATCCCTGTCGCTTATTCCATGCATACACTAAGAAATCTTTCATTGCATCCACAACAGTCATGTTACACTCCTCATCTAGCCCTACAAGATATCTCATACCAGAGTCCTCTTCAACACACCTTGCATTCCACTTGTTTTCTCCACATTGCTCATGGACCACATCCATGAGGCTCTCTCGCTCCTGTTCATACTTACTACATTCCAAGACCAGATGTTCAACTGTTTCCTCTACTCCTCTGTTACACTGCAGACATAACCTTGTATTCTCCTCATTCCACCTCCATGTACGCCTATTCACACAATGCCTTACATCTGACGGCAAACAAGAGTTGGCTGCCAAAACTTCCATCATAAAACACTTCAAACCTTGGTACATTCTTACTGGCATACCAGGTTAAAGTAGTTTTTCCATTCATACTATGCTTCCATTTGTTCAGGCCATACTCTTTTGTTAGTTTTTCAATTTCTTTCTTCCACTTATTACAATCCCACTCCATTCCTTTACCTCCATGACCTCTCAACACCCAATCGTCCATAGTTCTTCCAATTCTAACACAAACTGTCTTCTGAATCTTCAGTTTTCTTGCATGCCCCCAGCAAATTTTCTCCCAAAGACTTTCACTCAGATTCCATTCAAATATTCGTTTAACCCACCTTTCATTCCATTCGTTTAACCCCACATCTGACGAGCCTCCTGTCCTCCTCTAGAAATACTCACGGACCAAAGCTACATCGACAGTTAAGCGCATCCGCTGAAACCTCAATTACGGAAACATTTTATTCCTTGTGTCAGCGTGCTAAAAAGCATTAAATCATTTTGTACTATATATATATATATATTGTATTATATATTGTACTATATGTACTATATTTTTTTGATTTTTTTGTTGTAAGCGACAGGGATGTTGAATAGGCATTTTTCTTCAATGTGACTACCTGCTAAGCATGAGGAGCTGTCTGTGACAAGGTGGATCTTCCAGTGATGCCCTCAATTGGCTGGTCCATTTGCATGGAATGGCTCAGGGTGGCCCTAGAGGAATTAGTTTGGATGACCCTGGTTCACAGGAGAAAAACTCTGGGATGCCATCCAGTTGTATCTGCGTGTGTATTGGAGGGAATTGAAGGCCGTTACAAGGGCCCCAGACAAAAGCTGGCCCTCGATCTAAGTCTAAGTCTAAGTCTTAGATACTTCTTTAAAACAGACCATTGGGTGTTGTGTTTTGGAATTAAATATTTTATATAGTTGTGCAAAATAAAAGGATCAGGGAGCAATGGTAGTTCATTACATAGAAATCGTTCTCTAATCACTTTGGAAAGAAGCAGAGATAAGAGTTCCTGAAAAATATCAAAAACCTGGCAGAGTAACTAAATCCAATAGTAGTCGTTATCTTTCACCGATTTAGAATTCAAATAAAAATTTATGGCATGAGTTATCTTTGCCGTGATACATTTAAAATATTCATCTAGATCTGAACTAAGTAAGATAAGTGAGTTTCTAACGTCCATATTGGCAAATTTCACAAATTAAAATCCCAGTAAAATATTAGTGTCATATTATCGTCGTATCAAGTTGAACTGCCGGCCAGGAAATTAGAAACACTAAGCTCTCATATCATCCTCATTGACATATTTAATTTTAAGATGGAAGTCATACTTAAACAAACTAATTTTCACAAGATATGTATGTGATTCGTTCGAAATGAATGGGTTCAAACATAGAAAATAGTCACTAAGACATGATTAATAGATTCAACGGATTTTTCTATAATATATATGTGAAAAACCAATAGGTTATTAATTTTCTGTGTTTTATAACTTTACTGAAATAAAGAGATTTGTTTGTTTATAGTTTGTGAAGTGGTATAGCCCTTAGCCTGTAGAGCAGGGGTCGGTAAACTTTTTTACTCGTCGATCCCTTCAACGATATTTGTATTTACATATCGACCACTTTGCCGACCCCTGCTCTAGAGACATCATTCAAATATTGTCTTCATGAGTTCAAGAAATTAATAATACGAATATATTGCCTTTTTTTCTTTATTATCCGGGTGACAGAAAAAGGAAAAACAATTTACTTCATAATACAACATAACAACATGGAGGAAAAAATGCCCATCCGCTGAAGTATGAGCTCATATAGCATTTAGCTATTTTTTCGCATCATCGACTTCGCTTACTGCATGCACACAAATAGGCTAGGATAATACTGTTGTGGTGTAATTTAGATTACTATTTATAGGTTTGACTAAGTCCTGATTTTTTTTAATTTCTATGGCTAGGACAATGATACTGCCTCCTAATTGTACTGTGTTTGAATTTTGAGAAAACAACGACTTATGTCTCGTTCTGTCTGTCTGAATTCGAATATCGGTAACTGCATTGGAGCATTGGGCAGTCTGTGCTCGTATCATTGAAGAGTGAAGCAAATTTTTTATCTACTTGTATGTATTACACAGCTTTGTGAAAAGAGCATACTTAGCTTATTTTAAGATTAAATTATGGGATCAGGATAAACCGTGGGTCCCACATTAAGTTTGTAAGCCATTTGTTGAAAATCTACACCAATGGACAAAGGACATGAGAAAACAACTAGGATTTAGCATTCCTATGGTGCGGTGGGAATGAAAAAACATACACATGATTGCTGCTTTTGCCTCAATATGATTTATGGTTTTAGTAAGACAATGCAGTAACATAAATATCTGGGTTCATCTCTATGAATCCCATAGGAAATTCTTATATCATAACGAAATCATCAAATTTTAAAACGATATCACTCACAAATAGCAAAATTGGTATTCGACATTCTTTCACAGATTTCAAATGATGTGTTTTTCAAAGTTTAAAATATTATAAATCCAGTAAAAAAGTGTCTAGTTGATAAACCTAAGTTTAGTATCTAGTAGGTGTACAGCGTGAAGAATTTGACCCATATGACGGGGCAGTAATTAAGTTTCACGAGTAAGAGTTCCCTCTTTAATGATAACTGATGAGGTAAAATACTTCGTTTCCTGATGGTCAACTACATAACAGCAACGGACTCTGAGCCGCCATACTTCTACAAAAGTATTGTGTTTCTACTCATCGCTGCCAGACAACTGTTTCAAAACTGTTGATTCCACTCTGCGTTTCTAGACTTCTGCTTCAAACTAGCATGTTTTTAACTTTCGCTGTCGGGCTTTAGCTAGAAAATTGCTGTGTTTCTAGCCAGTGCTTCCAGACTTCTACTTCAAGAACGCTGTGTTTCTAGCTGGTGCTTCCAGATTTCTGCTTCCAAACTGCGTGACGTTATTCCTACTAAGAAAAGGAGTTCTTCCATCACTTGGTGCTTGGCCGCTCCTCCCTAACAGGGCTTCCACCACGAAGCAGATACCCCCACATGAGCACCCCAGAACCAGCGCTATGAAGACTCCCTGCAGATGAGTCATCTTCAGAACCACCTGCGTAAAAATAACAAAGTGTGCTGATACTGTTCTTAGACTGCATTACACTGACGTCCTGTGTTGAAAAAGTTCATTTCATGCGAGCGGGTTAGCATAACAGTATCACGAAACTGAGGTCTTTATTCGGATGTGTTCAAGTCATCTAGCAGGCAGCAGAGTGTGACATCCGATTACATAAAATAGAACACGTAAGTCTTACGCTCGGTATTGAAATTTAAAGGCGAAACCTAAAAAGCCGTAAAACTGTAAAGCTCCCTCTTCTCGAAAGCATTTGTATATTTTCACTGTAAACAAGTAACAACTTCCAAAGATAGAAGGGTGGGGGAATTATAAAATGTATTTGTTTGCCCTGTGATTCTAATCAATGTCATATTCTTCTGCATATTCAACGAACAATAATCTACTGAACCATCTCAACTACCAACCAGTCCATCGGCGTAGATCGGTGTCGTGTTGGAACCACCACCTCCCGAGTTGCTGTCCTGCTTCTGTCTTTTCTCCTTGCCGTAGTGCTCGTTGAGCTCTGTTACCCACCTCGTCACCAACCCTCCCTGAAGGCAGCGCTGGATCATCTGGTCGAACGTCCGCATGTACGGTGCCCCCTGCATACGGACGCAAATCTGTGAAATGCGCTCACTATTCCAGAATAAAGAAATTTACACATACAAGGTGTCCCAAAAAAACGATACCCAATTTTCACGGGCTGTAATGCAGAAACTATTAAGCATACAAAAAATTGGAAAGTCACATTTTGTTTTCTTATACTTTGGTATCATTGATAGGGCTTCAATTCGTAAGTTGAATTACGTATGGATACGAAAGCGTGATCTTAAACTATTCAAGATTTTTACCGATCGAAGAGTCTCCCCATTATGCAACTCACAAAAGAACAAAGAACATTCATCGTTGAGAAGTATTTTCAAGCGAAAAGTTTCCAACCGGTCATTCAATCATTTCAAGAGCATTTTCCTGAAAGACAGTCTCTAACAAAGATGACTATTTGGAGAAATGTTACTAGGTACAGAATCGAAGGAACAAGCCTAAATCTCAACAAAGGTCGATCAGGACGGAAAAGAACGGGGCGATCAGAAGAAAATGTTCGAATTGTTCAAGGAGCACTTACAGAAAATCCACAAATCTCTGCAAGAAAAAATGGATTAGATATTACTAAATCTACATTCAACAGAATTATAACTTTGGAATTACAGCCCTTGAAAGTTAGGTATCTTTTTTTTGGGACACCCCCCTGTATAGCAGAAAATGAGTTCATATTGAGCCCGATGTTTATTTGCGCACAAATATCCCAAAAATATTAGGGAACATGAAGTCATATAACCATCACAAAAGAGATAGAGGTAACAACCATGGAAAAAACAAATATTTTGATGGAATTGATAAGGAATCGTAGCAATAGTCCACACTTTTCATGTTTTAACAGTCAAATTGAATTGATTTTAAACAACAGGCGTAAAAAGGCTTATAACAATGGCGCAGTGGAGGAAGAAAGTTTCGGAAATAAATGAAGCAATGTACATATGCAGTCCTGCGAACTGTCTCAATTCCACTGTAGCTGAGCTGATAATGATATGTGCTTGTGTTGCGAGGCCTCTGGTTTCAAGGGTTCGAATCCCCACGCAGACTTCGAAATTTCTCTGCTGTGACGCGGGGACCAGGTAGGCTGGCTGAATGACGGACTAAAACTGATTATTTCCTCAAACTTCCAGACCATCGCAACGTAGCCCTACGTGACTCTACCTCACGTCACAAGATAGACAGGAACAGTACATGAAAGCATAATCACAAGTCTTAAGATGTTATTAACAATTGAAAACCTATTGTATATTTCAAGTACACCTGTACGGAATAACGTTTCTATCTATACTCTGCTGAAAAAGATGTCATAAAGAAAAATTTGAAGAGTTGGTGCTCTAGCGTCTTCCATTGTGATGCAAATTCAAACTAATTCTAGAATTAATTACAATTTTCAACAAGTTATTGAAGTTATAAAATAATATTAAAAGACATACGAAGATTATATGTTATGTGTGAGTTACATCAGACTGCATGTATGAATTAGATTAGCAACGACTCCTACGAACAAAAACTATTATTAAATTACCAATATAATATAAAAGTTAATCTTATCCGCCACTGCAAATAACATTCACTCTCCCTTGGAGAGGAATAAATAACTCGTCAGCATAAAGAATGAAAATGACTACCACTCGGAGAGCAGTAACTGAAAGTCTCACTTCCTTATTGACACGTTTGTTGCGATGCGACCCACCGGTGGGTCACTTAGGTTAGGTTCTGCAATTTTTTCAGATCCTTCTAGTGACTATGCGTGCAAAGTGTAGTTTTACACCAATCAGGCAATCGCAACAAACGTGTTAAGAGATACGACAAAAAACTCCGTCACCTTTGGAAATCCCCAAGCGTAACCCCCAGGGAAGAAGTTCTCAGCCGCTATGTGCATGTCAGTCTTGCCTCCCCTGCAGGAGGAGGAAGAGAATTCATACGGAGACAACACATGCGGAGCACAATCAGTGATAGAATATCATGACACAGGTCGCCTACGAGTTTAAAACAATACGAAATTGAGTGTAAGGAATACTTATCAAATTCTAATCAACGCCCATTGAATATAGGGTAATATAACATGATAACATTACCTTGAAATGAATCTATGATACAAGGTTAGCAGACATTTGATAAAATGTTCAGAATATATGATAATTTGCGCTACCAACATATCCAAAAAATAAAACATTAATAGTCATTAATTTTTTTTTCGATAACATAACTCGTGGTATATTGGCAATAACACTTATAATAACTACATATACAATGTGTTTTTTTGTTCCTTGTTTCTTTTCTGTGTAGAAGTTAGCGAGCCTCCTTCTGGTTATTTTAAAAGGTTTGAAAAGGAGAAAGTAGAGTAGAAATATTGCTAGAACAATAGAGATAGAGATCTTTATCTCATCATGAAATTCAAAATTTCAAATTCTGTAGTAAGTTTTATTATAATAACGCCGCACCTTCATCTTTATGTTGCCACACTCTCGTGACATGTTGTCCATATGAAAAAATAATCCTCAGAAATTAATAGTGGCATGCTTCTTTCTAGGTTAGGCATCTGGGCAAGTACGGGAATGTTTTTTTTCAGGGGGAGGAGCTTTTAGTTTTCCTGTTCCAGGCTCTTCTTCTTATTTTTCTGTGATGTTGCACGAACAGCTATGTCAGGCTACAATCTGTCCTTTCCCCAGTGTACTCACAAGACACAGTCTAACCACTTACTTGTTAGTGTACTCAGTAGGCACGGTCTACTCACTAGTCAGTATACTCAAGAAATACGGTTTGCTTACTGGTCAGTGTACTCAGTAGACACGGTCTACTCATTGGACAGTATACTCAAGAAATACGGTTTACTTACTGGTCAGTATACTCAGTAGACACGGTCTACTCACTGGTTAGTGTATTCAATAGACACGGTTTACTCATTGGATAGTGAACTCAGTAGACACAGTCTACTCACTGATCAGTGTACTCGGTAGACACGATGCTTTCTAAGTTAGCCCGGAAGTAGATGTAGGCGTAATGCCCCTTAGCCACCCGACGCATGGACTCCGCAGACGAGTAGAAGGACATTTTCTGGAAGAGCTTCTGGTAGAGTTCCAGTTGTGAAGTGGAGAACAGCTGGTATTCTGAGCCCTGGAATGAAACTAGAGCTGTGAGTCTGACCTTCTTGATTCAAGAGTCTGGTCTCCCACAATCAAATTTGGACAGTAAGCCCAATATGTCCATTATGTCCAATATTCACCCAACACAAATTTCTGTCAACTGGGTTTACTCCGTTTAGAGGCTAGCTTATCTTCCCACCTAACTGAAAATGAAAATGGTTTAAAATAGCCTTCTATAAGAGATATTACTTTAACTGAAAGAAACGATTGCAACCCGACACTCAATCCTTGCACGTAATTGTGTCCTCCGGATTGCTGTCCCAGGGTATGTTTTTTGTGTGTCTCACGTTAGATTAAACTCGTATTTAAAAAGCTCTAGAAAAAGCTCTAGAAAAAGCTCATTCAAAATTTATTCAAGGCGTTGCATTCTGATATTACCATATGCAATACATTTCTTAAAATAAACTTTTTCTAGATCATCGGAAATACTTATATGATACACTGAAATTGGGCATGGGACTTGTCACTCTCAACAGCTTTATATGCAGGTCCTCAACATCACCAGCAACTGAAAATGTGGGTACCCACCTTCACCAGTAACTCCAGGTACTTTGTATACAGATACTCAACTGTATGATCAACTGGGAATGCAGGTTACCCACCTGCCCAGGAACTATGAATGCGAATACTCACTTGTGCCTGCAATTCGGAATGAGGCTGCCATCGTGCCATCGTGGAAATATAAGTACACACCAGTGACAGCAACAGGGTTGTCATTTGTACTAATAGATAGGAGTTCAGGTGCCTACTTTGTCACCAAAAGGCATGCGAGCGCCCACCTTGGCATCAATCATGCCGTACTCCAAGTTGGAGTCGTACAGCTCCTGCAGGGAGTTGAGTGTGGGGGACACGGAGGGCACCGCCAATACCGCCATCAGGGCAGATTTGTAGTATGTGGTGGTGAGCAGCGAATACAGCAGCCAGATTGCAATGAATACCTGTGTGGTGGTGGAAGGGGATACTGAATGGTTGTACTAGGTGGTGTGTAGTATTACTAAATGATGAATTTTGCTGCACACCTGCACGATGAGTGGCCGTGGGCTGGCATCAGAGATCAAATACATGGAACTGTTTACTCTCTCTCCTTGAAAATGTGAGTTTACGTGAAAAATAATCTTGTACCGTTGGGATCCATCGACAGAGTGTAATCAGGTTACTAAAATCGTGGTCTGATGACCAGCGTGGGTTCATACTAGCAAAGTAGCAGGATATATGAATGAAACTTATTCTGAAATATTTTTCATTCGACATGTATTGGAGGCTGCAGTGAGCATTACACTTAGGATACTAGCGGAATTATCGTGCTTTTAGTTGATTGAATAAAAAATTAGGTTGTTGGTGAGCTAGCAAAATGATTCTATGTAGCATAAGACCCAATCAGTAACAATAAAGAGGCTAGGTAGAACGTGAAAAAAGTGAAATAAGGAAGCATAAGAAAAATAATACAATGAGGGGTAAAACTGTTTTGGAAGCGAAACTAAAAACTTGTGAAAGCATAACAAGACCTTGATCCTGACCACAAAAAGTGGTACGTCAACAGCACTTGAGCAATTGATCCACGTGGGAAAACAATTAACATTTTTCAAGTATCTAGGATATCTTTGGACAAATATTCAATTTGCACGTCGGGACCTGAATTCTTGATCTGTATTTATTTCACTTCGTTCCAGCCCGGACCACGACTAAAGTTGACGAGAAACTAGCGGGAAAAATTCCACTACGTATATATATTTACACCCAGTTTGTTGCTTGCTTGCTTGGTCCGTCTCTCTGTCACGCTCTTAAGGATTTAGATAGGAGAAAATTCTGAATGTATACATGTATTGTGGATACTAAAAACACATCCTTCAATGTGGAAACTCCTTCGCAAAGCGTCCCCACATTGTTTCTGCGCGTCCACTAGCAAATCAAACAAAAACATTCAGTAAAAAATACGTGAATTTTCATGTGTGGATCTACTAGTCAAATAAGAGTGATCACACCTGCGTTGTGATCCTGGAAGGGATCTCGGAGAGGGTCTGAGAGAAGAAGCTGCCGTAGATGTCAAGGCAGCTCTGGGCAAAAGTCACCCTCCAATTGCGCGGGTTGCGCCTGCGCATGCAGTGGTAAAGCAGGGAACAACCGCCCAAGGTAATTCCCCACAACACCCACACCGTACCTAAAAAAAATTCAAAGTGTCACCATACAACATCATTACCCAGTACATACTACGTTTTATCTCATTATTATAATTTTATTAGGGCTAATGCCATTACCTTTGGCAGTTTCTTACGCACTGGCATTGAGCGTGCAATGGAAAATATACTAATGCATTCCCCATGCAATGGAGGAAATATTAATCCATTTTGACAAATTAAATTATCTGTATGCCAAGATAATAATTATCAATTAATAATGACCTCCATGTACAGACTACCTGACAGGTAAAGGAGCAGTCCATACCTCCGGGAACAGCTCCTCACACTTCCTTTGGACTACGCACAGAAACGTTATAGAAATAAAGATAAAAGATACTGTAAGTGAAAGAGGAAAACTTCCTTTGGATTACGCACAGAAACGTAATAGAATTAAATATAGAAGATACTGTGAGTGAAAGAGGAAGAATTTACTCCCAGAACTGTATGGGGACTTGGCTTAATGCTCGAAGTCTCCGATCAGCATCGGGGAATTACATTGTATACGCAGTGCGTGGGGTTGCTGTGTGCACACTGCAATAAGCCTGTGATCAGTATAGTGCGGGGTACAGCGCTGAGCGACTTCAAGGCAGTCTTCCAGCAAAGTAAGGTCAGAAAATAGTTGTGTTCAGTTTGTCAAGTTATCATGCTGCAAATGGAGACATGATGGCCCGAAACATCGGCCCTGCAAGCCTTAAAATTGAGCGTAGGGGTCGCTGTTATAAAGTGCGAGCGTGTAGATGATACATATGTACATATTAAGTGCTTGTATTGCTGTTGCGAAGGGTGCATATTGCTATTATAGAGTAAATATATCTCTGCTAAGAAGTGCGTGCATTGCAGATATGAAGTACACGTATTACAATTATAAAGTAATAGCATTACAATTATAAAGTGCGTGTATTGCTGTTACACAACTACAAGAAATCTGCTCACCGTCCACCATAAATACCACCATGTAGCAATAAGTAAACGCACCTTGGCATGGCATGCTCAAATATTTCCTCCCTAGTAACGTAGGTATTCTTGTTATAAATGGATAATTTTGTACGGATGACGAGATTCCTAGATCTCTCACCTCTGTTCACCTCAACATAAATATACATAAATATACATATATATACATATAGTATATACATATATATATATATATATATTATATATCATATATATTATATATCATATATATCATATATATAATATATATTTATATATTATATATATATATGCGTCCTTAGCACGTAGGGAGGTAAGGAAGTGAGCTTCATCCTGTAACGTTGTACCAAAAATTTTCTTTTCAGAGCCAACTAAAACAAAAACTTAATCATTTGAATCCGTCAATGAAGTTCTGAAAAATCTGTATTCACACGATGAAATGACTTAAGCTAACTAAAATATAAACAAAGTGGACTTCAGTAATTTGGAGGCTGTGCGTCTTTCTATACGCAATTTAGGTCGGTCTGGAATTCGAAAAGTCAATGTCGACGTTGTGAACAGTCTAAAGCTTCTAAGCCAAGAATAAATTTCCATCTCTCCAACAACGGTGACAGTATGCCTTCAGAGAGAAGATTCAACAATGTCTTTACTCTTTGTAGACTCTTTTTTAAGTATGGGTTAAAAAATTGGGTTTTGCTCCGTTTAAATCTTAAAAGCATCGGTTCTTGTTTAAGCAGTCTTCTTATTGACCATCTCAGAGTATTGAATTCAGAAGTCAGTTTTCTTGCATCAGGAAGACGTAAGGTTTTTTCTGTAAACGATCTTAACAAGCGTTAAAGTCCTCTTAGGAAGAAATGAAACCTTCCTACCTTTGGTATACCTCTTCCTGAGTGGATCTTGTGACTTTTGCGCTCTTGATTAGCTCACAATTGGCTTCGATAGACTAAAACTAGAATGTTATCACCAGGCCAGCTGTTTAGCCGGCCTATGTTGTTACCTATCACAATGAGCGTGTCCTGGAGCCATAGGAGTATGGACCGTAATCATCTCTACCACTAGAACTCAAATTGAGACCAGATTTTTTACACCACTCACCAGCAAAAGGTTCGAAGACTTTTTGCCACTGGGGCAAGGGTCTACTCTTGGTGGTCACGAAGGTCATGGGGTCGGTGAAGTACATGCGAGTGTAGTCTACAACGAAACGTCGTTCCACCGTCAGCGAAAGAACCAGCGAGAAGTTCGCACGTCTGAACTGCAAGTCACCCACAACACCCGACCACGTGCCCTGGTCGAGAACCAGAGTTAAACGAATAAGACTTTATTGCACCGATGAAGTATCGGTGAATCTCATGAAATATTGATGAACAAAATTAAGAATTGGGGCATCTAATGAAGTATTGATGAATAAAATTAAGTATTCGTGAATCAAATGAAGAATTGGTGAATCTAATGAAGTATTGATGAACAAAATTAAGTATTCGTGAATCAAATGAAGAATTGGTGAATCCAATGAAGTATTGATGAACAAAATTAAGTATTCGTGAATCTAATAAAGAATTGGTGAATCCAATGAAGTATTGAGTACTTTGGGATTTTTTTTGTAAGCCAATGCAAGTTTGCATTGTCTACAGAACTTTAAATATTACGAATACAATCAGGTCTCAGTCGCACTTTCTGTAACTGCAATGGGGATAAAACAAAAAAGAATTTTAATTTCACACACTGGTGGTCGTCTTTAATACAGTCTATTCACAGACAGTTGTTATTCGTCAAGAATAGAATAGAATAAAGCAATAGAAACGAGCCGTCTTGCCCATTCTTGGCTTGCTACCTAAGTCCTATGTCGTGACCCACACTGTGAGTTGTCGTATTAGTGATGTCATCGCTTTCATGTACATATGAAATTTTTCATCAAAAAATTCAAGTTTAAGACGACAGAAAAACACAGCATTCACGTTAGTCCTTTGTCGTCGTTCGAAAAGCTACTCGAAACCTGTAAACTCTCAAGATTAATAGAAGAATTAGAAACACCAGACTAATATTTCACCCGGAAAAAGTAACAAGGAATGGATAAATAAGTAGGGAAATTCCAGTATCAGCTTTTCATCAAATTTATAAAATCTATTCAAAAATTTTATTTTATTTAATAATCTTGTACGGCTAACGGACACTAGAGAATAAGGTAAAATACGCTTTGGCTTAGAACTACATATGAATTGAGATCATTATTTAAAGACTGCTCGTTACTAGAATGCAAACTCGTTCAATGACAAAACGGTAAAATAACTATTATAAAATATAATAACATTCCATGTGTCAGGTAGCTATGTATTTTAACGCTGCAAAGCGTCGTAATTATAATAGTTGATCACAAATAATAGGAGCTACATAAAGTAATAGCGGTAGGGGAACTCTTAGTGCAGTACCCAGTCCTCCCTACGACTAACTCAGCACAACAAAGCATATTTAACACGTTTGTTGCGATGTGACCCACCGGAGGGTCACTCAGGTTAGGTTCTGTAATTTTTTCAAAACTTTTTACTGACTGTGTGCACAAAGTAAAGATTTGCACCAGCTAGGCAATCGCAGCAAACGTGTTAACACGTTGACTCCGAAGTGGTACGTATGTGGACCACTCAGGTTAGGTTCTGTAATTATTTCAGATCCTTCTAGTGACTATGCGTACAAAGTGAAGATTTACACCAGTCAGGCAATCGGAGGCAACGTGGTAACTGAGGCAAGCACGAATGGCACCTAGCACAACAAAAACTATTTGCTCTTTGTACCTGCGTATGAACTATCAGCTATTCGGGAAGGCGCCTAAATTTTTACCATAAAAAATTTGAAATTTCTCATTTTCATTTAACTCATTTATATATGAAACTCGCATGAATTATGTGAGTAATATTAGAGTTACTTGCTTGTTTGCCTAAACGTTTAAAAAATGTAGCTTATTTTATACGTGCAATCAAAATAAATTCAAATTACTGCCCACAAGAAATATTTGGTTATTTTCTAGGAGAATGGTCACCATTAGTACCAAGTTCTAACTACAGTTGAACTCACGTTATCGAAACAAGTGCCCCAAAGGCCGTCCTCAGGAGCTACAATGTCGTAAGTGAAGTTCAGGTTGCGAGCAATTTCCCTAAGAATAAAAACATCTAAACTCGGTAACTCCTTCACGATGCGGGTGCCCGCTTGTCTATCGAAATTGGTGAACGGCAGGAAGTCGAGTGTCGTCGCCCGAAATTTCTCCCCGTAGAAATTTTTCATTTGCTCTGGGTAAACTTCGATGTCATAGTCGATGGCAGCTCTCGGACACCATCGTAGGACTCTGTAAATCTTGGGCCCTCTCAATGAGGTGTACAGTTGGCGGATGTATGCCTCCCATTGACCGTCTTCGTTCCGCATCATGCCCACAGCATTCTCGTTCTCCCTCATATTATCATTCAGCAGAAAATTGTGAAGGACTTCTTTCGATTCACAAAATGCAAGGAAAAACTTTTTTACTCTACCAGAAGGCAACAAAGCTCTTAGGAGCTCTGGAGAGGGCGGCTGCGGCGAGAGAAGCATGATGCAGTTCTTGTTGGAGACCCCGAATGTGGTGTCCTTCAGAGAGCGAAGCAGCGTTCTTCCGACTTCGTCATCCTCAATTACTACGTAAGTTTCATTGGTCCAGATTATGCCTACGGATACCTTCAAGCACTCTCGGTCATAGTACGAAGAAAGAGACGATGCAAGTTGGATCAAATTAGGGTCCAAACGAGGGTCAATGAAGTGAATCTGGGACGCCAAATGTAGAGAATTACATGCTAACTTTGTTTCGGTTCGCAAGGAGGTGGAAACAAGACTGTGGTTGACGTCTTCTTGACGAGTGTCAATAGTAAACTCGCCCAGCTGTCGGCGCAAGGTGAGTTTCTCCAGAATAAAATTCTGCAGTCCTTGGCTGAGAAATTCCACGGAAATGTCATCCACCAATGAGTTGCTTTCAGCAAATGCATCAGTGTTGAGAAAAACAAAGAAAAAATTCAAAAGAAACAATATTCTTTTATTCTCCAGCATTTGCTAGGTTGAAGGTGTAACACCCAACTCCAATGTTTCAGTCTCACGTGGTATTAAATTAAGTAAAATGAGAGTTATTGAATATTGACTTGTATGCGCTGGTACTGTAGGAGATTGCTACGTTTACACACTTTATTGGTCTGAAAGATCTGGAAGTACATGCACAGAACAACCTGAATGTAAAATATTAATGGCAAGGTTTATTGTCGGTTATCAATGACAGCGGTTTGTATGACAATTTTCAATAATTTCTGAATCTCACCCATTTTCCCAATGATTATTGAGCAATTATCACGAACAAATCCAATACTGGTGCGCACAGGAACATCGGCCTTTTTGAGCTTAAACTTCACAGCTTCGTAGAAGCCTTGCTACGAGTTCTTTTCCTACAACAGCATCCAGATGAGCATCGTTAACGTTAACCGCATGTTCATCTAAAAAGCTAACAACTGTGGCTGAGTTTGTATTACCGAGATGTCCTTACTCTCACCTCAATATTGAAAATATTTATTTCTTTAGAATTTCCGAAATTTAACTTCGTTCCAAGGACTGCTATAAACTTTACAGTAGTCCTTGCTTCGATCGTAATGTACAACGCCATCTCTCATGATGCGTGTTAATTTTTTTTCAAATGCTTATTCTCAGCAATTTCACTGTCGGAAAAGACTCTTGGAATACTTCAGCTTAGGGATCTATGTGTGTATATGAAGGAAAGGAACATGATGTTGACCAAAATAGCGTGTTAATAGTTGGTCTACTTTTGCTATATTTTGATTCAATGTATCAGTTTTTTAGCTTGAAATTAATCGAACTTAAATGCAGATTTTGCCGAGTTAGAAGATTTTTTATGCGCTGCAGTGTCTTTATAAACAATAAGCAATGTTTTGTTAGCATTTTTCAGTACAACGTTACAAGTAACGCAGTAGCAGGCGTCAGGATTTTCATTATCCTGCATGACCAATCTTCGAGTTCAGCCTCCTCCAGCCCCAATTGCTTTAAATTTTGGGTATACCACTTACTGAGCAGAATGAAACTTGCGGTGGGTTTACTCTCAGCCAGTGTACTGGTGATTGGTTTGAAACGGAAATCAGTGAGCTGACTGGTGATCATTCATGGTCATCTTGAAAGTGGGCCCGATATTGAACTCGATGAGAGGTGAAAGCGAAAAATGTACTCTTCTATTTCAACTCCCATTAGATTAGGTAATGAAGAAACTTTTTTGCTTCATCTAAATGATCTAACGACTATGAAAATAGTTGATAAAATAAGTAGAGAACTTTGTTCATTTTTACTATGAAAGAAATACATAATGATGCTCTGGTCTTCTCATCATGAGGCCAGATTCTATGATCAATAAAATTTCGTTTCAGGTTACCTTGGACGACGCTAAATGTTTCCACATTATACACACAACATTCGTGTTCTCCTTCAAAATAACGTGCTACTAATCATGCATTTAATGATGGGTTTATTGATTCAAATAAGACAAATCAATTCAAAAAACAGATGTGATGCTTTTCACTCGTGAGATAACTCCAGGTGATAAATCCCAATAAAATTATATGGTTCAGCAATCATTAAACACGTTTCCACCAACAAGCCTCAATTTGCTGGACAGTATCGTTTTATCTTGGCAGGGATGTGAAATAAAACAATATCAGTGATCAGTGTTATAGTACTTTCATGATGAAACTAACAAAAGGTGGAAGCTGTTGCCCACCTTCTGTAGTAACAAAACCGTTTAAATGCCAGGCCCTCCGTCCTGATAATATCAAGCTCTTTCGCACTGTAAAGTGATATTCCCTCAATCATAATTTACAGAATTCCTTGGAAGTGGAGTAACATCAAATAACTTAGTGTGGTGAGAACAGGGCGGAGATTTGTTTGTTTTTCGTGCCGACCCATCATTAAGAAGGTTACGGAAGAATACTTGAAAAACACAGTACTTTTTTTTGATCGTTCTCTCGCGTCAGTTGGTGGCAAATTATTTGATTTTGCAAAAACAGAGCAATTTTGGTGAACGAATACGTAAGTTTTTCGCCTATATAATTTAATAATTGTTCATAGTTTAGTAAAACACATACAGTGACTGGACACAAGTGTTTGCACATACAGTTAAATTTTTGTCATTTTATAAAATCTTGTGCTTTCGTTTGAGGCTAGGAGTCATGGTATACTCAGTTAACATGTACATATGTAACAGAACAAATGTACAGGACTCACTAGTCTTCCCTTAAAGCAGCAAAATCAAAGAAACAAATGTCAACATCGAATAAATGTATTGACTAAAACTAGAAACATTTTTCAGTATCAGATTGTGTAACCCTTGTTTGCAATAAAAGCGGAAACTAGCCTCTGACACTCAGTTTGCGATATTTATCCCTATCCTGCCTTGCGAAACAAGGTCCTCAAACAAGCAAGGTTCTTTGGTCTGTTTTGCACATAGATGCACTTGATATTCGTTGCAGATTTTCAATTGGATATAGCAGCCCTCCCTCTCGTCGAGTGGCGAATATCCCCGCTTTGCAATGCGGTAGAACCATGTTCAATTTCCGCGTCCTCCGTTGTCGATTTCTGTCAAGCATCTGTTTATGAGATACACATCCTGCGTGAGACCACAACACCTGGTTTAAAGACCATCATCAAGCTCATCTAGCACCCCTACTTAAAGTTGCATAGCAAAGAACAGCAATAGTCACCGGGAGATATTAGCGTTAAGAATTGAAAACCCGATCCCACGTACTGTGGATTTATATTGTACTGAGTGTATCGGAATAAAATAGATTTGAAACCTGGTTAGTGGCTGGCATGAGAGAACGATTATTTTCTAACAATTTTTTCACTAATTTCACTGTATGTATGGAATTTTTATATTGCTCAAGTGTGTACTAGTGTCAGCCATAGAAATTGTTTTGCTTTCGGGCGCCGTTTCTCCTCAAGTATTGTCTTATAGCTGGTGGCATTCGTCACCCATCAATGATGTGGAGTTCCTCTATGCCAGGGGCGGAAAACAGCCCCAGACCATAATGCTGTCATGGAGTCTTTTGAGGTAATATATGTACATATATAACCAAAATTTTGCTCTGGCTGTGCGAACAGTAATTGCTGTTTGCTCCGTCGATGCGAGTCTCGTTAAAATTAAAGCACAACGAGTGAATACAAGACAATACTTGCAAAACTACATGGCAACTCAACACTCCTGCTTTAAATATTATACCTAGGGCCAATTGATTTAAAATTGTTGATGTGGCAGGAGCAAACAGGTATGGCTTTAAGAATGTTATCTTTCTCTGTCTTCCTAAGGCAATTCGAAGATAAGAATGAAGTTAATCAGATAATGACCTAAATCATAGCACCCATGGAATAGAGGTTCATGCATATGGAACACCAGGTAACAGTCACTCAAGACTGTACACACTTCAGAATAAATTCTACAACAACGGCGCTACAAATTTAATTTTTGGTCGTAAATGTTTCTTCACAACTACTGAAACAGGAATGTAGACAACTAGTGTATTAGTTATTATTTTAATTTATTTTGTCACATCTGTATTGAAAGCAACTTCATTCACTCGAATGACGTTTTGTCTTTCAAGGATGAAATGCATTCAGTTCATTCAGTATTGAATTGAGAAAAGTATATTGCGAAGTACTACTAACATTGCGCACGCAACCATGTGCAGTGTCATAAAATCAATTAATCCCAAGTTATTGCACTAACTGATGTAAAATAGAAGCAAACCAATCTAATGTATAAATATTTAACCCTTTCTTCTACATAAATCCTTAAGTCATTCAAATGAAGTTTTTAATAATATTTCCTTTATTTAGAGCAAGTCTCACGTTAATATACTCATTTCAAGTAGGTCTCTAATAATCAGAAGTATAGAGTGAACTTCAGCATGTAAAGTAATTGAGCATTTTGTCAGGTCATGTATTTCTTTTTGTCAGATCACAAGTTTATCGCTCATGCATCCACACTAACACACTTCATTTCCAACATCACATGTTTACACTTCACGCACCACATCACATGTTTACACATCACTCACAACATCACATGTTTACACTTCACTCACAACATCACATTTTTAGACATCCCTCGTAACATCACATGTTTACGTGCTACTTTTATCTTCACAACTTTACATATCGCTCAAATTTCAAAAAGTTCACATGTAGCTGTATTAATGCCTGCATAACTTGCTGATGCGGCACTCACAACTGCAAAGTGAATAAATTACACATCATTTTATGATATTAATTGCTTATGTTAACCTCCGTTCGCTGGTTTCAACTAATAGTGTGTAAAAATGAATATCAAAATTTAAACTTGAAAAGGAAAAATACAAACAAAACAGGACACAGAGGAGACTGCTGGAACGATGCATTAGTCATGTACGCTAACGGTGGAGAAAAAGAGAAGAGGAAGAAAAAATTTACGAAAGGCGTTCGAACAAATGGACGTACAAAAGCTATGCAATTAAGAAGTAAAATGAGCTTTTATCCTTTCCCGGATGAAGGCTCATTTTACTTCTCGATTACATCGGTTCTGTACGTCTGTTTATTTAATGCCATTCGTAATTATTTTCTGTCTCTCCTCTTTTTCTCCCATACTAGTTTTTCTCCCCTTTGCCAGGTTAAAATAAACGAATTTTTTTCCAAAAAAATAGGCAGCCTATGATAAACCAAAGGTGCCATGTACCACCAAAAAGGATGTATTATTTGTAAACACAGAACTCACTAACACGCCCCATTATTCCCATAGTTTTAGTCTCTTATTTAGTCTTAGTCTTATTCTGTCTCTCACAAAGTATAACATGACGTGCCTACTCGCCTGTGAGCAGTGCAAGTTCACGAGACGTCGACATGATACGCTCATTACCACTGAAGTGTTTGGCATTGCAGCTCACTACGCCCCATCAATAGCGCGACTCAAAGGAGAATGGCTGGCAGAGTGCGCGTATACCAACCATTATACCTTGCAGAGCAGTAGTACATTATTTACAGAAGTTCTAAGAGCCAAATGACATAATTGGCAAAGTGCACGCCCCCAGTGAGTGATGACCCGGCAGTTGGACGTGGATCCTTGCTTGAACAGAGAGGACTTCTCATGTACCATGCCACCACTGATGTGGAATAATTGTTATTTTGTGAGCGTTGGCCACTTCTGTGCAATATAAGGGATAGATGAAGGATAATGTGTGAAAGCAACAAAAGTTATGAGCGCGTAATAAATTTGGTGACCTCGTGCAGTTCAGGAGAACATAGTTACAAATTCGTTCATAAAAGAGATATCTTATATTTGTTAACTCAAGTGATGAATAGTAACGCCAATAACAATATGTTTTCTGCATGGAGATGTCAGCCCCGGATTTAACAAAAAAACCAAAATGTTAATAGAAATCTTTTATTATGAATGTGTAATTCTCGACACCAGAACAGAAAAGTAATGTCGATTATAAGTAGTTTTTCATTCATGTCGTTCTCGACATGCGTTGTTTTGGCTTTGCTGCAATAATCCCATAAATATCAAGTGCAATAAATTTCACACGTAGAGAATATACCGTCGTTTTATTTAGCGGATTGTTTTCATTTTCATATTTCTTCAATGCAGTCCTGGTTTACGCCCTTTCCTACAGTATAATTATCTTTTCCCCTGGATCTTTCTTTGTCTGTTTATTTTTAATGAACATGTATGATTTCAGGATGTTTTAAGTTAGGTGAGTGACTTTGTCTAAGGCAATTCTGACTCGTCAAAAATCACCTTATGCCGGACATTAGGGATGTACCTCCGACGTAGCTTGGGGACTCCCATATGTATTTTTTTAAACATTGTGTTACGTTAGAGACAAAAGGAATGAAAACCAAGTCATACGTAACCAAAATTGACGGAACACAAGAAACCTAGTGCACCACAAACAGGGCTGGAATTTTGGAACAAAATCAAAGAATTTAAAAAAAATTGTTTGCTCTCCAAAATTTCATGAAAGTATTTAGTATCATGCAATATTACTCACATAATTGATGTCAGAATGATGAAGGGTTCAAAATTTGTATAGCAATCGCAAATAACTGGAGACAAAGAAAATCCCAAAACAAAATTCATATAAGAGACAGAACCTTCATTACGAAAAAATGGACATGAATATCACAATCGTTGCTGATCAAAAAATTAGTTATAAGATGCAATGTCAGAGTCAAAATGTCTTAGAATCATGATCAGTTTGAACGCATTTATTTAAACCGTGATAAATCTTTTCCTTAAGAATTGAAAACCCTATTCATTGTACTGTGGACTTATACTGCACTCTCTGATGTATCGAAACAAAGTTAATTTATATATTTTATTTATTCTCCCTACTCGAATAAGTCATTTTCTTGCTGCTCTACAATCACTCTATTCTAGGTCCCAGTAAATTGAGGCAGACGTCTCAAGGTAAATGAATGCTTCAATGTCACGCAGCTGCAGGGTCTGAGGATACGTAATAATGGAGGATACAATGATGGTAAGGAGGATACATAATGATGAGGTCCAGTATACACGACTCGCTCTCGCACCTTAAACCTGAGAGTAACCAACAAATGATGCGTATCGGTTGAGTTCGATGGAGTTGTAAGTGTATAATTGTGACATATGGTACACTTCCTACCCTTTAGCAGACTACAGGGTGTCTCAAAAAAATGTACTCACACTTCGAATGACGAGAGATCCTTTATTTATGAACATACAGTGAAATAGAATAGCTTCGAATACAGAAGACAAATGTGATTAAAGAATCATGTTCGCAAATGTTCGAATTGATGACCATTATTGTCCAGACAACGCTCATAACACACAACAAGGGATAACGCATGTTAGCAACGGTTAAAGGGTGAGTACACTTTTTTGAGACACCCTGTATTTGTGGAATGAGATTAGTTGCTGTTCGTCTTTAGGACTACCGAAACTTTACAGTACAATATTTAACTCTTTAAGCTTCTCACTGGGAGGTCCTACAAGACTTTTGAAATAATATTGACAAAAAATAAAGAATAGAGCTTGCATTGAAAGTAATTCAGGTTGCTTAGTGTGCGACATATTTGGTCAGGGTGGACCATACGTTAGGTACTTTTTACCATCTCATCAGTGTATTCATATATTACCTCGAGATCGACCTCAACACAAGGCTCGCCTTCATAAGCTCTGGTCCCTGGTTGCTCGTGTAAAGCATCGACACTTCGACAAGATTAGTAAGAGTGTTGCTACCTGCATCACAACAGTTAATCTTAGCGTCGTTGGCTTTTTTTTCTCGTGTTTTGGATTTTCAAACGTTTTGTTTGTTCAAAATCAGGTGAGATGTTCTTCTTTTTGTTTTTACAGCATAAAATTGGTGTAAACTTTCAAAGTCTATGAATAGATGCTTGGCTACAAGTCTTGCACATGAAATTTAGATTAGAAATGTTTCTTTTGAAATGATTGTGAGAATTCGTGGCTCTGATGGACATTAGTACTCATTGGTACCAATAGCTCGTGCTCGAAGTGGCAAAAAGGGCCACTCTCGACTCTCAAGGGAAATAATAAATGATACTCATGAATGCATCTTTGTGCAGGATTATGAGCATTGACTGGTGCTCATGAACACAACTGTCGCTCAGTGTTGCTGCGCGGCGTCTCCTGAAGCGGCTGATCCTTGGCTCTCCTCCACATCCAAGCATTTGCTACCAATGCAAAGATGCTTCTAGTGAGCAAATTATTCATTATTTTGAACTCAAGTGCTTGTATTCTTCATTAAATATCTGTAATGAAATAGTATATTAGTATCTTTAAAAGTAACTGTAAAATTTTGATGAACGTTATAGAAATCTTTTGTTCGGAGAAAATTTGCCAGACTGTTGAAAATAACAACAGTTCCAAAACCGCCATTATCTAAGCATTTCAAACCTTAGCTCGTTTGTTAACATCTTCAACAACAATTGAAAACTATTCCTCAATTCAAAATACTCTAGTACGTTACGAATGTTTACTCCTGGTAAAAATGAGATAAAACTACACGAAACAGATCCATGAGAAATTTATTCAAGTTCTGACGGACATGCGAAGGGCATGCTATAAAGGTCGAGCTTGCATTCACTGATGTACAAAGAGTTCATTAATGCAGAGGCTAAAATTCGCTACGGTTTACCTCTCTAATAATTTTGATACATGAGTTTGATGTTCTGGATTAGCATGCATAATGATTTGCTCACAGAACATTCATGTAGTACTGCGCAGGGTAAGGAGAACATCCTGGCCCAAATGTGCCATGGCTTAAGTGTAATTTTAATTTAGGGGCATTTCTATCATTTAGAACAATTATGCTTAGTAAACGGAGAAATCATTAGAAGAATTACCATAAGTAAGATAAGTGAGCATAAATTTTCTATGCAAATAGTCTTTAGTTCAACTATATTAGATTTAAATTTCACAATACAATGCATTAACAAGGCTTTATCATGATATGATGAAAAAATTGCGTTATTATGTGTAAAATATTTAATTACTTTTATCGCTACTAGAACACTGACTACGTAGAGAAGTGAGAGACGCTTGAATTGTTACATGATGAGTTAGACCAATTGTCCAGCGTCCATAGGCTTTTTCTGGCTAGGCTTCCAGTAACTGGAGGAGAAAGCAATACGTGAATTAAACTTGTAAGCTTAGCCTCACGTAACATCATTGGTAAATAATTGATGTTGATTAAGTATTCAGTCAATGGCGACCTTGTTTTTCCCATAGATGGGAGTGACGGCTACTGGACAGCGTATGATGTTACTGACGCTGGTGCTCGGCAGGTTCCTGATGCCAGCATCAGCTAGGAATCATCGCACCCTAAGCTTTCCTTTATCTGTGCTCAATAAGGCCATGCTGGGAGTTGACCCATTGCGGTCCAATCCTCTGGGGAACAGAGATACAGGTATGAAAGATCAAATTTTTCTCTCCACTTATCCTAGGGTAGAAACCCCCCATATAATACAAGTAAACGCCTTCATTGGAAGAGCTGTTCAAGATGTCCGCTGCAGCCGCCTGTCTTTCTCTTCCATGCAAACTGCATCAAATATGAACTTATGTCGAGCCATGACGAGTGAATCAGTCTCTTTCAAAACTAGAGCTAGCATTTCCGAGAGACGGGAGGGTTTTGGTGGCGGTGCATCAGTTGGAGCGGCTTCAGGTTCAAATGCTGAAGATCAAAAGTGTATCGAGTTCTTTAAAAAAACAGGAGGAGAAATAGTGCGGGGCAGTGCGGAATGTTAGACTCATGTTGTGTCTGTTAACTTGGACCTCAAACCAGAGTTCACACAAAACTTTCTCAAAGCTCTGAGAAAACTAAACCTAGCATCTCAAGATGCAGCATCTGAGAGCAGCCGTCATGTATTTTTCGATTTTGTTGAAAATTATGGAACTCATTACCAGGATATGACAAATTTTGGATCCAAGTTTGTTATTGAGAAAATGTTTGTTCGGAAGGCAGCGAACACGTCTGAAGATACCCAGCGCCGTCGCTGTGTTTTCTCATCTTTCAATACAAACATGCAGGTAAACACCTCGTTTGCGCAGGCGGATACGCATTTCAGTGAAGATACTAAAAAATGCTCAGACTCTCCACAAGCTGCAGCTGTTTTTGATTCTCTGGGACTCATTTCCGGACGCATCATCACCGTGGGAACACCTCCGTATCCGAACCCCGAAGAATGGGCCAGGCATGCCATGCAAAATCCCGTGCCCATTAGTTATAATATTGAGAAAATTTCACGTATGTTTTTACAAGATTGGTTTACGTCAGTGTCTGGTGACTTCAACGGAACAGCCATGCACAGATTCTTTGAAAATTTATCGTCACAATACTGCGAAATAATGCTGGGAGCTCCTTGTACCACTCAGTGGGCTGGGTGCGGCTACAACAGTAACTGTACACTTGAGGAAAAATGCATCAGTGACGACAGCGAGGACGGTTTCTCGTGCGTGCGAGACAGTGGCTTCAAGATTTACCATCCTGCTGACACAGTGTGAGAAAACTAGATCATTAACCATCCAATCTTTATTATCACGCTTCGACTACTGTGACTTGGTCTGGGGAGATATACCCTAAAGGTCTTCTAAGAGCTACAGAAATGTATGAATTTTGCTGCTAAAGTAATATGCAAAGGAAACTTCAGAAAAAAAGATCATGTAACCCCTCTCATAAAAAAGCTTAACTTGACCTCGATAGAACAAAGACTACTCATTCACAAGGTCAAATATGTATTCTCCTCTCTATATCATCGCCCTCCAAGTTCTGCCAACGTTAAGTTTCATCCACCCATTAGCAAGGGTGTAAAACCTAATCGACGATGTTAACATTAGTTTCCGCTTCTCCAGTGCTGGACAAAGGGCTCTTTCAATTTCAGGCGCATTGTTTTGGAATAAACTGCCCACGCATATAAAGGAAAACCAGTCAATTAGGGTAGTGTGGGGGCAAGTCGTACATGGGGGCGACCCGTACAGTCGCGATTGACAAAAAACAAATGGCGGTATGATGACGTCACGCACGCTGAGGATGAAGAAGATCCATCCAAACAGTCCGCCATATTTGTTGACGGCGCTGCTCCGCCGCTGTTCGTGCGAGGTGAGAATTCTTCTTTTTGTTGGTTGCCATGTAATTTTTTTGTTACCAATATAGTGTCCCGAGTGCGTGAATATATTGCGATTATTTTAGTTATACATTGAATAGCTTAGCCTAGATATGAAGTTGTGCTTTGATTTGCGTTACTCCAAGATTTATAATTAACCTAAATATAGAACACTTTGAATATTAACTTTTGCATCAGCTATCAAGTTCATTGTATAATTTCGTTTCACTCAAGTCTCTACGTTAGGGTATTTTACGACAAGCATACTGAAAGATCGACCAGCCATTTTGATACGGTTATTAAATTTCATGGCCCCGGGTAGAAGCTACATATCCGCATCTCATTTTTTGTATTTCTTTGACTGCCAGTTAATCAAGTACAATGCCTTAGTGTTTTACTCCATAGTTGTCTTATAATGTTGTCTCGTGATATTAATTCTTTTTGCTAAATTCTGTATTTATTTCGAGTTACTTATGGGTCCTTATCCGGGCAGGTTTCAGTTTCAGGTTTCAGTTTCAGTCTAAATTCAGTATCAGTTCCAGCTTCGGTTTTACTGATTTCAAGTTCTCTGTTTTGGTCTTCGATCTTGGCTCCAATTGCTGTTTTAATTGCGATCGTGTTCATGAATAAATCTACAAGCTACGAAGCCGATCGTATCACTTCCCTGGAAGAACATCACTCACGAAATAATCACTACAGAAAAATAACACGTTCCCTAAAGTGGTGACTCTAAACTCGTAACCCTTAAGTGGTAACCCCAGAAATGGTTCGTGACCCTAAAGATCTACCACGTCTGAATTTACAAGTGTCACCAATGACTACCTCTTAAGTCATCATTGACAATGTGAAGTTTCATTTGCTTCAACATGTATATTTGATATTCATTGCGTCATGTGAATGTTTACGTATACCCGTAGTTCCAGCTATTTTATCATATAGGTACTATGCATAGAATACCTACCCTTTAAGGATTTATGATAGGGTATCTTTAAAAACCAATGCCTTTACATTTCTTATGTACCAACTTTTTTAGAAATATACGTTTTTTTTTGTACAAGTGCCGCTCATCACTTGCAAATTACCCGGAATTGCATCCAAAATGCCGAGGAAAATGTATTTTGTGTGCATTGACACAATTGCTCTATTGCTTGCCCACAGAATCAGAGTATATTTTCATAGTAATATGAACATTAATTATACATGGTTAACCTTAGGACCGAATATTGTGACTGACCGAAACTTGAATTCTGACAAACAACATAAGGGTATCGTATAGTAAGTAGAGAGTCATCATTGTTTTTACTGTCACAAAGGGAAAATTTTGCGATCGAAAAAATGCAGCCATAGAGGAAATTTTGAAATTCTTGTAAGGCATTTGCTGCATTCATGTAACAGAAAACTTTTGTTAAAAAATGAACATGTTTGCTTCAAAAGGTTTTTCTGGACACTCGATATTTTTACAAATGCAAAATTTAAAAACCTAAATTAGTCGAAGCTTTATTTATCACTGTGGTGAGAAAAGTTCACCCTCTTTTTTGACAAAAACAGATTTCTGATGATAAAATTCCTGTTTGAAAATTTACTGTTGAGCATGGGCTATTTTAGCCATATTTCAAAAGCTTATTATTTGCAATTTTTCGTGACATTTTTTCATCGCGCGTAAACGACTACTGTATTCAAACGGTCAATGAAGCTCTGGGCTGAGAAAGTGTAGGGTGGCTTTGAACCTGTGCTCCGGCCACTGGTCGTGCACCTCACCCTACACTAGCATCAACTCGAGAGTTTGGATAAGACAGCCCTTGCCGCGACGGCCTTTTCCCAATCCTATTTCGACAAGTCTCTTAGTGCCTAGCAAGTGATGTTAAGAAAATAGCATGGGATTTTTTTTCATAAGGCTAAGAAGCACGACGCCCGACGCTGAGATCCTCCATGTCGGGGTAGTACCGCATGAACAACTCTAGTAAGAAGATGTCCTCAGCGATGCCGATAACCACAGACAGCAGCTGGTCTTGCTGCTTCAGCCACTTGCTTACTGCGTCTCTCTCGCTCTGAGTCACCATTTCTTCGATCTACAAGGAAAAAAAATGGTCATCAAATGCAGGATACGGACTTCATGATCAAGTGAAGTTCTATTCATTATGATTATTCAAAGATAAATCAATTGGTAGATGATGACGCGCCACTAAAGTGTGACCCAAAAAAACGTTAATAGAAGTTTTATTATTTATTGGAATCTAGAATTCCAATTGCATGCATATGATCGATGTTCTGTTTTTTTATTGAGACTTATATCAAACTCCTTGTTACTCCAGAAACCAATAAATAATAATAAAAAATTCCGTTAACTTTTCTGGGGTTCACCCTGCGTAGACAGAAGCCTATAGAAATTAAAGCATCTTGATCAGAAATGTATGACATTCACACCGGGGTTTGAGAGTTAAACAGCAAGAGCGAAAAATGGTGCCACAGCTATAAAAAAAATCGAGTCCTCTCAATTGAAAATTTATTTTTACCGCGATCTTCGCTTCTTTTTCAAGTAAAACAGTTAAGCTGAAGGCGATGACAGAGAAACGGAGAATGGTGACTCGTAGTAGGAAAGAGAATGCTATTGAGTATCCAGATTTCGAACACGCGGCAACAGTGACTTACAGCGCCTGGTTAAAACACAGGTAATCAACAACA
This sequence comes from Trinorchestia longiramus, assembly GCA_006783055.1. Lineage (NCBI taxonomy): Eukaryota > Metazoa > Arthropoda > Malacostraca > Amphipoda > Talitridae > Trinorchestia > Trinorchestia longiramus. The sequence continues at coordinate 4,926 of VCRD01002935.1, read as the reverse complement.
AAAGGATGGTGTTTGTCGGTACGCAGAAGTTCGACAGAAAAGTAGCATAAGCGAAGCGTTTATCGAGTATCCAGGCATGTGCGCCATAAAGCGATATGGAGAAGATGTGTGGTCCTTAACCCTTTTACGACCAAATTATTTTCATACTGATCAAAATATTGCGTAATTTAGCACTTATCTTTACTAATCTGTATGTAATTTTGCTGTAATTTTGAACGAAACATCTAGAATATGGGGCTAAAGGGAATAATTTTTAAAGTTTGTTTAGAACATGTTAACCCAACGATAGCGAAAGGGTTAACCTCTGACGCAGCCATGACAGCTCTAGGGTGGAATCTGGCTATCGCCGGAATCTAAACATACAGTAAGATCAAAAATATATTTTTCAACTTAGTTAAGCGATCTGCCATGCCCGGCTTCGAGTCAGAAAGTTAGACTCTCGCTCAACGCTTTTATGAGTCCAGTAAAAATGCAAGGGCAGGCCAGTTTCAGGGGGTTTATAACATACATGAATGATACCATAAGCCAGTGTCCTGAGTATGGACGCGGGAGCGGCTCACACATCGGTCTGTGTAGTCATAGACGCACTCACCGGCAGCGGCGTTTTAAAGGACATTGGTCGTCATCGTAACCGATGGACTACCCTCATCTAGTAAGCAAGGATTTATGAAGCAGATCATCTAGGACTATTCTCGATATTGTCAGTTCACCTTGAAAGCAAAATGGCTATTAATTACTCATATACTTTCACTCACTAGACTTTATTATCGATCGATCGTTTTGCTTCAAGAATTGAAATACGTGATCTATTCGAACAATACCTTCTGAACCCTTACAGACGTATAGTAATTTTTGAGTTCTTAACAATAGAAAGCTGAAAATAAGAACGATAAAAATTACAATTAAAGATTGTACTATATACACCCACGACTTACGTCCTGTATCTGTTCCTGGGTGGCACCTGACTTGACAATATTGCTCACGATGGCGTCCACACGAGTCTTCTTTTCCATGAGAGCCCTGTTGGTCTCAGCAAGCAGTTCACGCTTGCGTAGCAGGTTATAGATTTCCGTGAAGCACTGCGAAGCTATCACGCGTACAACCTACTACCAGCGAGGTACAATTAGTATCTACTACCAGCGGGGTACAATTAGTATCTACTACCCGCGGAGCACAATTAGTATCTACTACCAGCGGGTCACAATTTCCGTAAAGCACTAGGAAGCTATCACGCGTATCACCTACTACCCGCGGAGCACAATTAGTATCTACTACCAGCGGGTCACAATTAGTATCTACTACCAGCAGGTCACAATTAGTATCTACTACCAGCGGGTCACAATTTCCGTAAAGCACTGCGAAGCTATCACGCGTACCACCTACTACCAGCGAGGTACAATTAGCATCAGGTTGGTGAACGAGTTATATCCGATTTCAAGTTCGTTTTTGAAATTAAGAGCTCTTGATCATAAAAAATACTTATTCGTTGATATAGCTTCCTTTGTTTTGTAAAACATCATTCCATCTGTCAACAAACTTATAAATCACCTGTAAAATTCCTTTCGTTTTGAAGCAAAATATGAATTCAACTCATTTTCAGTCCCTTCGTACAGTGAGTGCAATAAATAACTATAATACAAAATAAACCTGGAGAAAATATGCTATCATGTGGTTCTTGTTCTACCTTTCTACGTCCATTATTTTTTGAGTTAGAAGTGTTTTCTTTCGACCAGTTTTCTCTGTCACACTTTACATCTATGTAATGTGCATAATATATATTTTCTATAAAATTAATATATAATTACAAGCATTCATTGCGGACACACAACTATATAAATGTCTTGAAAGTACATGCAAGTGTTTTGACGTATGAAACTATTCCTTCGCACTCAAAAAATTTGCAGCTACCAGTAGATTCTCCAGCTAACATTTTCTACATACCATTTTCTTCGTGGGCTTTTGTTTTCAAATAGCAAAATTTGAACATCTAATCACGAGAATGAGGTATCACTATATCCTCATAAGAAAGAGATATCACTATATCCTCAAGAGAAAGATATCACAATACATACCCCCAAGAGAAAGAGATATCACTATAACCTAAAGAGAAAGAGATATCACTACATCCTCAAGAGAAAGATATCACTATAGCCCCAAGAGGAAAAAGATATCACAACATCCTCAAGAGAAAGAGATATCACTATAACCTCAAGAGAAATATGAATGCCATCATCACACTGACCTCCAAGAAGTTAACCTTGAAGAAGAGGAGTTCCCTGGATTGAGAAGTGGGCGCAGACGCCTTCCTAATATCGTGCACAAGCAGCATCTGATGCAGGAAGAGTGTGTTGCTCAGCTGGTCCGCTTCTTTCTTGTCCAGAAGACAGGCAGACGCGATCATGTCCGCGTTTACTATGTGCTTCTTGAGTACTAGTCTGCAGTGCATACACAGATGTACGTGGTCAGGAACACGCTGAGTAGATGTCAACATTTACTACCGATAGAAGAGAACTAATTCTTTTCGCCATTAAAGAATATACGAAAATAAAATTTTACTTGACAGCTACAACTCAAATGAAGACTTCAAAAGATGAAATCTATACATTTCCCCAGAATCATGCGACAAATGAGTAAATAATTTTGATATCTCAAAATAAAAGATCAAATCAGTCTCAGGAGTACATTGTTGTTGATAAAGAAACATGTTTATACACTTACGGTTTTCTTAAATAAATACAGTGAAGGTTTAAAAAGAAGCGTCTCTGTAAATCACTAAATGTTGATGGTAGACATGATTTATTAACTTCGTTAAATACGAAGCATTCCAGTGATAGTTAACACTAAAAGTTAATCTCAATAATTCTAAAGGATGAACGAGGTGCTACTTCAAATCAAATGTTCTTTACGTAGTAAACTTCCGAAATGGATGTCTCGACGGCGAGACAATAATAATAATAATACTAACAATAATAACAACAGACTCTTACGAGTGAGTATAAATCACATCAGAGTTCCGCCACATCAAATGGCTGCTCAGTGTTCACGACTAATCTGTACAACAAACCTCATCATTGACACCTCAAAAAATAAGGCTCACCGCACATACATGCATTTGCATGGAAATTAAACACGTCTAATAACCAGTAAACACTTCAGAGAACCCCAGCCGCCTTGAAACTCAACATTTCACCTCAACAACGCTGCTTACCTGAAGACCCTTGCCGCTTTCGAGCCAAACTTATCCCTGATGTGCTTGGCGAGGAATTCACCAGTGATGGAACGCACATGCTCTGCCACTTCCACAGAGTACTCGCCCCCTGCGCCTCCCATACCGATACGCCGGATGCAGCCACCGCTCTCTCCTTCCGCTGTATACAAGTAAAACTCAGACGTCAATATTTTACAATTATACGTTAAGTACAATGTATCAACAAATGCAGAACGACCGGCTTTTCTACGTTAATGATTTCCAACAGAAGTCACCGAGCCATCGCACAGGCAGGTAATCTTGTTATGTATACTTTTGCAATTTTAGTGACTAAGCGACATCCACGTGAAACATTCCAACACACCGCATTTTCACCATTGAATGCTCCATGTGTGGAAATTTCCAAGATTTATTTTGCACGTTGAAAACGGCAACACAATAGGAGCAGCAACTTCGAGTCACACAATTGGTCGCTGGAATACAGTACGAGAAAGTACAAAAAAAGTCTTAACCTACAATCAAGATTAGAAAACCACCAGCTTGGTCGACTGGTGAGCGAATCTGCTTTCGAGCGGGAAGACCCGGGTTCGAATCCCGCTGCCGACATGGTTGACGCGGCTAGAAATACGGCATGGGACTTGGGTAAAACAACCGAATAATTATCGAAGTAATTATCCGACCCAAGAATGGGCCAGAAGGTTCGTTCCTATAGCCTCATTCTATTCTATTCTATTAAACAACTCGCAATAACAATAACCATTGCTGAGTAGCAGTCACCTATTGAAAAAAAACAGGAAACCTTGCAGAATAGCATTAACCCTTCCTAAACAGCAGTAACCCTTGCTAAATGTTGGTGGGCCATCGCCAAATAACGATGAACCCTCGACAGGTAAACTCTCTCTGTACAGTATAGAGTTTAACGGTTAACTCTCACTCTCAAACTCTAAACAGGGAACCCATACTAAATAGCGAACCGTAGCTTACTTGCTATCAGGTAATCCCATAAGAAACGTTTAATTTCAGTTCTTTACACTAGAGGTTTAATAAATAGTGACGAATCTTTAATGAACAGGAGAGAGTAAGTCATGGCAATGGAAAATAATTTCGACTCAGTATAAAATATCCCTAGAGGGAGTAGAATACACTATGAATAGAAATGATGCATTTTCAAGTGTAAAGAATAAGCGCTAAAACTGCAAGAACGCTCGCTCCTTGTACGCAGAGTCTGACCGAAGAGAGTGAGGCAGTGGTCGACGTGTGGACAGTGCGGCAGCGCGTGCTTGACGTGTGCAGCGGTGGTGTACACGCCCGACTGCCACCGGTCCTGTGCACTGCTGTACGCACTTCTCAGCGCCGCTGCAAACACCTCCCTTGCCTCAGTGCCTGCTGAGCGCTCAACGCAAGTAGTAAGAAGGGCGTCCCTGCACATAGAGTACAAGGCAGTCAGTCGCTCTAGTGGCATGGAGAGGGCCTGCACTCAAGGTGCTGGGTCTCCAGTTAGCCACAAAAATCAAGGAGCGTATACATGAATTTATGTTTCATCTTACAAGGTATGCAACAGACCAGTGGTCTTCAAACTTTTATCCGCCGCGATCCCCTTTAAAAGATTTTATTTTTGCACGACCCCTTTAACTTTAGCAAAATAAAGAATAAAATATATATATACATATATATATATACATATATACATATATACATATATACATATATACATATAT
>VCRD01002934.1:60894-73194 GCA_006783055.1 Trinorchestia longiramus | reverse complement strand
GTCTCTAACGCTCTAACGTGAAGAGGCCCGAACGCTCCAACGTGAAGGGTCTCTAACGCTCTAACGTGAAGAGGCCCGAACGCTCCAACGTGAAGGGTCTCTAACGCTCTAACGTGAAGAGGCCCGAACGCTCCAACGTGAAGGGTCTCTAACGCGAAGAGACCCGAACGCTATTTTGGAGCGGTGGCTGAAGTGTCACGTTACAGAGACTCTCTCATCATAAATGAGATTTATAAAGCAATCTTCTCCAACAGCCTGAATTTACTAAACCAATTCTACAATGAAATGAGAAAAACAGTACTCATATTGTTTACCACGAGTTATATAACCATTGTGTACGAAGAGTCCAATGACTATTGTGTACCTAGAGCCATAACATTATTACGTAGTATAACTTAATCACGTACAAAAAGATGAGAGTATGACTTACACCTCCTCCATCTCCCATCTTTCTTTACTCGTGGGGGGCTGTGTGTGATCGAGGTGCGTGTACAAAACTTAAGTGCCAATACGTGATTGATGTCTCAACTTCAGACATCATGGGACTTGTGTAGCAACCCAAAAATGGATGAAACAGTTCGTTCCTGATGCCATATTATAATTTATTTTTAGTATTCAATCACAGTCAGCACTGTCTGACTCAACCATGATACTTGACGGGAAATAGTGTTCAACTTGTACAGGGTGCGGGAACATAACTTCCTTTTCCATAACTTCTTGAATGACAAAAAATAAGAAAATATTTCCGCACTTTGTATGCCATCGCACTGGTCGGTATCTCCTGCCCTTCTCTACCTAGCAAGACAAATGATATGAACAATTCGAGGTTGTTTGCGGAAGCTACGTACTATTATTGTTAGTTCACCAAAACGGGAAAAAATCCCCACAATTTTTAATGAATCGTTATTTCACTTGTCAGTCGACGTCGCTTCTCAGAAGGAGTTTCCATATTGAAGGGGTAAAATGGCTAATAAGGGAAAAAATCATGTACTTCTTAGTAATCTTGTACTATTGATATCCACAATACAATACTTAAAATACATGTATATCCGTTCCATTGAGAAGTAAACAATTACCATAAGATGAACACTTCATTTCAGCTCCACATTAATTGTTCGCTTCAAAATAATTTCCCCTGTACAATTTAGCAGTGAGAACAGGAAGTATATATATATATATATATATATTTATAAATAAATATAGGAAGGCTTTAATCATCCCACTATATAATAATACTCAATTTGTTGCTTGCTGACTTGCTCGCTCGCTCCGTCTCTCTGTCACGCTCTTATGGATTTAGAGAGGAGGAAACTCGTCTACGAATAACAAGATGAGATACCATAAAATTTTCCCCCTACATTCCAGGAATATAGTTTCTGGGATATATATTCAAAAGCCAAAAAACTGTATTAGAGCTTTTGATCCTATCGTACAAAAGCTATTTCGCATATTTTTTCAGCTGAATTTATTCGTAACTGTTAAAACTTCACGCGGAGTAGAGGCCAAATATTCGGAGTACAGACCCCTGGTTTAACAATACACAGTTTGTTACTTGCTTGCTTGCTTGTTTGGTCCGTCTCTCCGTCTGTTAAGGATTTAGATAGGAGGAAACTCGGTAGGATATACATGTATTGTAAGCATTTATTGTGGACACCAAAGACACATCCTTCAATGTGAAAACACCTTCAGTATGGAAACTCCTTCACAAAGCCCATATCCACTGGCAAATAAAATGAAATAATTCATTAAAAAACACGTGAATTTTCACGTGTGAGTCTACTAGTATAGAATAGACAATTACTAGTAGGCCCGCACGTGAAATAATTACGGATTTTATAATGAATTGTGTTAATACTATAACCATCATGGAATAATGATGTTTAAGGAGTCTCTCTATATGTATTTATTTATTTATATAAAAAAGAACAGCTTTTATAATACAGGGTTGATGATTGATTACAATTATCACTACATTCCTGGTTTGACCCCAGCAGCCACAACAGGAGCGATCTCAGCAATAGCACTGAGTATAAAAGGGTATAAAAGGGTATAAAAGTGTATAATCAGGGTATAATCAGGGTATAAAAAAGGTATAAAACGGCAAGCCTTGTTCGATTTTGGGTAGAACCTCCGTATCCAGGATACCATTGCTTCTGCGCAGTGCAAACCGCAGTCTCCTTCCCAGCTGGTTCACAATGTGCACAATACGCCTCTAATTGTGCACAACGTGTTTTGCCGAGCGCTTTTGTACGGAAAGAAAGGGGTGCCAATGCGTACAATTTATCCACGAGTATTTGCAAGGGATAAATGAGTTGTCAAGTACAAGAATCTGCGGCCACAATTTTTTTATGCGACACAAGATGTGTCAAGTATACAAATTGATGAAGACAATGGAGTTAATTCAGGTAAAATAAAAGCTTACATCGACCATATTTAATCAGTAGAAGACTGTGCATGGGTATCTAAGGGGAAAAAATAGGTCTTGATCCTAACCGCTTAGGTTGTTCGCAGGAATGCAAGGTAAGCAGCCACACACATGAAATATGCACTACATGGGCCAGTACTACACAATCAATAACCGCTGAGGTTGTATCGCAGGAATGCAAGGTAAGCAGCAACACACATGAAATATCATGCACTACATCGGCCAGTACTACACAATTAATAACAAAACAAGGTTTGGTACTCACAGCAAAGGTTGCCATCGTCCAAGTCGACACCGAAGTCTGCAGCAGCAGCGGCGATCTGTGACACTTGAGCAGCGAAGCTGTCTCCGCCCCCACCAGTGTACGGCTGCCACCAGCAATACAAGTTAAATTCAGTATTTCAAAGTGCTTATTTTTAAGGACGCTAAGTACATCTCAATTATGAAAGCGGGAACATAAGTAAATCGAGTTGAACTTGCACCTATTTCCAGAAAATCGAATTTAATTTTGAATCGAATATTTTACCCAAAGAAGTGACACTACGTGTTATTCTTTGATTTACTTCACTTAACACTTGTACTTCTTTAAAGGGATTTTCATGGCAAAATTTATTCATATAACACTGAAGATTACTAGTTTTTAGCATCTTGGTTCACAAAACTTGCAATAGCCTACAGAGAGACAAATATAACGATATCAGTAAACATGAACATAATAAACCAAAATGGAACAGTTACTTACCCCAAGTTGGGTAAAATACGATGTTTACTGAAACCGAAGATAGACGATAACGATATAGAGATAAGTAAAATATTTGCGAAGCAGAACTCACTTGTACGAAACTGCACGTGCGCACGAGCATACCAATTAAAGAGCTTGAATATGAACAGTATACACACATAAAAAACGAAAACATTTTTCAAGTACACAACCGCGGAAGCATGTGTGCATACCCCCACAACTATTAGGTTGGCAACAAAGTTCCTATAGTTTTTTCTCAATGTGAAAAGGGAATAATCGTTTGCATCGCTTTATTTATCTGCTATGGTGATATAAGGATGTACAATAACGTCACCACTAGTCGTAAAATGTTAAGGTTAAGATTTTAAAACTCGATTCCTTGTACTGCGGATCTATACTGTACTCTTTGATATATCGGAATAAAGTTGATTACTTATTTATTTTATCAATAAAAAACTGTGAGAACATAGTTGCCACCCTAATAATAGTGAAATGGATGTATCTTTAATAGTTGCTGTGATTTATTTTATTTGTTTTTTTAAGAAAAACTGTGAGAACTTAGTCCACCTGCACATAGTTGCTGGGGAAGACGCCTTCGCTGCCGTTGAGACTGCCCTTCCACCATGCAGCGTCCTCCTTGTCCAGCACGGTGATTACGGCCCCAGCAACGAAGGTAAGCTCGTCAGGGTTAACAGCCGTGTAGGGATAAAGGGCCTCAACACGCTCAGGAGTTGCTGTGGGCTTGTCTGCAACAGGAGCTGCGGCATTGCCAGGGACAGTTTTGGTTTCGGTGTTCGAGGGCGGAGTTTGGGCAGGCGGTGCGTCCAGGATGTTGGTTGCCTCCTGGAACACGGGTGTAGACCGAGCAGACGCTGAGCCCCCACCCAGCGCCTTCACGTAGCTCGCTGGGAACCAGCCCACCTGACGCTTCTTACCCTTCGCCTGGTTGTTGTGAGAATAGAATAGGGCAATAGAAACGAGCCGTTTGGCTCATTTTTGGGTCGCTACCCAAGTCCCATGGTTGCTTCCATGAGATAGAAACACAAATGTAGCTCTTCGCCTTCCATAGAGGAAATGTTTACGGTTGTGACAGGGAAATGCAAATGTCGCTCTTGGCCTTACTAATGAGAGACTGTCAGTTATTTAACATCAATAATACATAATTGTTCTCAAATACACGTTACTCCTCAGGAATATCAGAACATACTTTTTTCAGGATTGTAGATATTTCAAGAACGAAACTCAGGTAAAAAAAATTAAATTAACATTTTATAGATGGCCAACAATAAATGCAGACAAATACAGTTAATGATAAATCTCAAGTCGAAAGAAATTCCCGACCATTCGTAGACCATTTAAACCATTCATATACCATTTAAACCATTCATGTAGCATTTAAACCATTCATGTAGCATTTAAACCATTCATGTAGCATTTAAACCCTTCATAGACCATTTAAACTATTCATAAACCATTTAGACCATTCATAAATCATTCACACCATTCATAAACAATTTAGACCATTCAGTGACCATTAACTCCATTTTTAATCTTAAGCTTTTAATAATATGAGGCAGGATTGTAGACTAAAGAGTGACCTGAAGCTCGCCCTCCCACCAGCCGGAGGCAGTTTTCTTGCGGATCATGACGAGCTGTCCACGCTGGAGACTCAACTGGTTGCTGGAGGTGGCGTCGTACGGTGCGAGCACCGTCGCAATCTCGGGCTTCTTGCCGCCCTTGCTCTGCTCACAAACCCACCTCAATGAACACTTATTCAACTTTGTTATGTCCTTAAATAATCTTAAATTAATATGTCCATAACGTTCTAGGCCTGCTCACAAGCCCACCTCAATTAACACTTATCCAACTTTGTTATGTCCTTAAATAACCTTAAATTAATATGTCCATAACGTTCTAGGCCTGCTCACAAGCCCACCTCAATTAACACTTATCCAACTTTGCTATGCTAACCACTTATCTAAGTTTGTAATGTCTATGAATAACAAATTAATGTCTCCACAAAGCTCTAGCCCTGCTCACAAGCCTACCTCTATTAGCACTTATCTAACTTTGTTATGTCCTTAAATAACCTTAAATTAATATGTCCATAACGTTCCAGGCCTGCACACAAGCCCACTTCAATTAGCTTTTATCTAACTTTGTAATATCAATAAATAACAAAGTTAATAAGTCCACAAAGCTCTTGCCCTGTCAATGAACCGATCCCAATTTGCACTTATTTAGGCCCTGGAATAAGACCATTAAAGCCTTGTTAATAGGTAACTACTCAACTAAAACCACAACAGACACCTGCAGCAACTGTTGCTGACACAAAAGTGGGTCACCAGTAGGTGATTAACGTAACTACTACCAAATATTAAAGTTGACAACCAAGTTCCCGCCGTTTTATCTTACTTTAGATTTTAAAAAAAAAAAGTTCCCACCGTTTTCTCTAAAATTAAGAAAAAACTAAGTTTCCGCAATTATTTCTTAATTTAAATAAAGAAAAAACTAAGTTTCGCCGCTTTTTCTTAGTTTGAATTTAGAAAAAGCTAAATTCCCGTCGCTTTTTTTAATTTAAATTAATAAAAAACTAAGTTCCCGCCGCTGTTTTTTTTAGTTTATATCAAGAAAAAACGGCAGGAACTTTGTCACAAACTAATATTTTGACGATCAGACATTTTTCCCGAATAAAAAAGGTTGAATTTACTTGTTAGGAGCGCCAAGTCCCCCACGGTTTGCTGAAGGATAGCCCTTTCAAAGCAACCCTCCTTAATCCAGTAGAAATCGTTATTTTTTTACTGAACTTAATATTACGTAAATAATCACTCATATGTATGAAACACTTTAATTTGAACAAGACCTTTAGAATGTAGGACTAATAATGAGTTATTTCTAACGCATTGGAGGAAAAACAGTAGTCTGTCTACATTTAAATAAATTTCTTATAAAATAAGGTAAGTTAATACAAGGAGCTCTCCATCACGAGGACGAAGATGCCAACAGCTAAAATTCCATTTTCTATCTATCAAATAAGATCAGAAACACACTGATATATACAGAATAAATTATGTTACAGGAATTTTCTTTTCGTAAACTTTGTATGGCGATTATACAAAACTTGTTTTTTTTGCATCTTCGCCCTCAAGGCAAGCTACGCCTCATATAATAACACACGTACTACAAGCAGGGGAATTTTGCAACACACACTAGTGTGCTTGACTCAGAAACACAATTACAGGATTAGGTCGTGAAAATGAGGCCTCGCAACAGCAAGAGAAGGCAAAATGAACACGGGAGACGCATGGCAGAAGCAGACGAGGGATTTTAGGTTCAATTTTTACAGAAGGAGGGCTACCACAGAAAGAGGGCTCCCACAGAAGGAGGGCTCCCACAGAAGGAGGGCTCCCACAGAAAGAAGGCTCCCACAGAAAGAAGGCTCCCACAGAAAGAAGGCTCCCACAGAAAGAAGGCTCCCACAGAAAGAAGGCTCCCACAGAAAGAGGGCTCCCAAAAAAGGAGAGCTCCCACAAAACATTAATACAACAACAGGATTGTGCCGCAAAAATAATACCTCGCAACAAGGGAAGAAGAGGTGGGCACGCCGAGAAGCAAGCAGAAACAGACATAGAATTTTAGGATCCATTCCCCCCCCCCCAAAAGGTAAACCACAAACGATATTCTTTAAGTGCTAATGTGTGATAAATTATAAACTGGAGTCTTGAGTTGGCATCAGAGTCGAATATATACAGCGGTTTGAAGTTGATCATCGTATACGGATGATCGATTCTCAAGCGTACATCATAATCCGCTAGCAATCACTCCATTTGAAGATCAGCAACATATCGGCGATCAAATATTATGACATTCGATAATCACGATGACATTCGACAATGGTGGTCAATAATCAAGTTGGGGGTCGACACTCATGTTAGTGATCATTAACCATGTTGGTAGTCGATAATCAAGTTAATGGCCCATAATCGAGTTGAGGCAGTCAAGTTGATACCCGAATATCAAGTTCATAATCATGTAAGCGATCGATTAGCATGATACAAGATGGCCATGTTAACGATCGATTAAGCTAACAGCTATTGATCGTACTGATATATCGTACAGGGAGTGCGTAGTACCTGAGGAATATCGAGTACATAGAGTCAACAAAAATTCTATAGAAAGAGAATCGACAGGTGATACCACATGAAAAATATGTGTTAGCAGGAGTAATAGTTATGTGACGTAAAGTAAGCAAGGTATATAAGGAAAACAAGGGACTTGCATTACGGTAAGGAATAATTGTTATAAAAGGAGTGCATTAATACACATCTGCACACTTGAACTAAATCAACAATTAATGAACAAAGGAGCCTTCATTGCAAAAAAGCATTTAGGGATAAATGATAAAATGGAGGATGCGCTTCTACATTACTTTAGTTATACAGAAGTAGATGCGGCCGAACTTGAGGGTAGGTGCGGAAATGGATAATGTAATTCTACATTACTGAAATCCCGTCTCTGAATAATTAAAATTATTTACTACGCAATAATAATAAACTTTATCTACGAAAATACTAGGAATAGAAAGGATGCCATTTCAGGAGCAATGATTTTTCTAAATATAGCAAGAATTGTAACGAACAGGACTCTACAGGGTGATAAGGGAGATAATTACTTGACCGCTTTAAAGAGTTATTGAAACTTACCCTATTTTCGTCATAGTCGTCCTGTGGAGCACAACCAAAAGCTTTTTAAAAACAAAGCTACGATGAAAGGGAATGAATAACAGTCATTATGTACAGCGGGATTGAGGGAGAACATTTCGGAGCAATAGTAAACTCCACCAAAAGCAGTCGAATAGAAGAAGGGCCATCATCCGGGGTATAAAACATGACAGAAACAGAAGTAGTTCTTAGAATTTAATGGTGTGAATGTCCTCAGCAATAAATCAGTTTCATTTTTATTGGAATTTGTACTCCCCATTAAAAAACTAAAATTAAATTATCATGTACACAAGAAAACCAGCACCGGTCGCTATCGTGTTCGCACACTTGAATTGTAATATTAACATTAATTGTAATACATGAATATCGTGTTAACTCACTTGAATTATAAAAATATAAATTGTAATAAATTGATATCGTGTTAACCCACTTGAATTGTACTGATTTTAACACACAAGTGTTGGCAATTAAAAGCTCACAAGAGCGAACATAAAAATTCGTTCAGCTACGATTTGAAAAAGTGAAAACTTTCGCATTGTGAAAAATTAAATAGCAATAGCAGCTCATGAAATGTGATGTAAAATATGGACGAAATCAGTGACGGAATGTAAAGCAGCGTGCACTGTAGGAGTGAGATGACATCATGCCTCGAATAAGAGATACGCGAGGTGTGCAATACTATCATCATTCCTACTGTGAACATCATTAGCATTTATTGTCATTATTTACTACTATTATTGTCATTATTTACTACCATTATTGTCATTATCTACTACCATTATTGTCATTATCTACTACCATTATTGCCATTATTTACTACCATTATTGCCATTATGTACTACCATTATTGCCATTATTTACTACCATTATTGCCATTATTTACTACTACTATTGTCATTATTTAATACTATTATTGTCATTACTTACCATTACTCTAATTATTATTTATTTTTGTCATGACCATCATCATAACTGTCTTGTTTTTCATCAGTGTTTATTAATTCTCAAAAACTATCAAATGTTACGAATGCATGAATTATTCAATCAAAAAGCCTGTGATGCAAGAAAGCTTCGAATGACAGGGCTCTGAGGGAAAATATTTCGAAACAAGCATTGGAAGTGAAAATTCGAATTAAAAAGCAGGAAGCCCCTTCAAATGTGCAGCATTTAGAATAATACAGATTTACTTTTAATTGAAAAGACTTCAAACATAAAGCCCTTTCAGTAAAAAAATACAGGTTGAACTACATTCTGAATAGACAGAAGTGGTTAAAGCTTCTTCTAGTTTAAATAGATCATAGGCATATCGTACGCGCCTAACAGCTAATACAAATTGAACTTATAAGTTTGCATTAAAACAACTCAAAAAAATTAACAAATTAGGTATGACTTGGAAACACAGGAATAAATCATAAATTTGTGCGATGTAGGTACACGACGACGGCGTCAAGCACGATACAGTCATTAAAAATTCATGTTAAAAAGTACAAATGTGCACGGCGTGGCAAGCTGATCAGACACATTTGTAAGTTTGATGAAAGCGATATGAAGTAAGGAACGAAAAATGCGTCTTTTTCAATGTACATACGATAGACTTTTGTTTCATTTCCGTATCTTCGTTTCTTAAACGCATTTTTTCGTTCTTTACTTTATTTCGCTATTATTAAACCTAAAAATGGGTAAGATCAACTTGCCGTATCTTGAATTTTAAAATACGTATTCAAGAATATACAGGGTGCGGCAACATAACTTCCTTAATTAAAAGCAAAGCGCTTTGAAAAAAGGAAGTTATGTTGCCGCACCCTATAGAAAAATAAACATAAACCCCCAGAGAAAAATTAGAGTGGAAACTGATCAAATGTGCATCTTGGTCTTTCTTCGCAAACGCACGTCAGGTTTTACTTCAAAAAGATGGAATAAAATTTTTGTATTTATAAAGTTCAACAAATGTTGACTCCCAATATTCATGGTAAATTTGAATAAAATGTTGAAAAAATCGTAACTCATGAAATTATTTATGAAAATAAAGTCGAACATTTTACGGTAACAGCAGCATACATTTAAAATACTTGCATAAAATACATGTTATGGGTGGGAGAAGGCGTCGTTAGCTAAAGTACAACCATATTCAATAAAATACGCACTCTGTTTCCACAAATCAAGAGAAACAATGAAAACCGGGAAATATTTAAAGTGGAAAAGGTACTATCCACGGATGGAAACTTTTTGAAGGGACAGTCCCAGAGGGAGGCGGAAATTTTTAGTTAAAGGCGAGAAACGTTTTTCGAGCGTGGTGAAGATTTTTTTAGAGAGGGCAAAACTTGTTTTAAGGAAAGAAAAATAGCGCACAGCCACGTTGACAAAAATCCACCAGCTTACCGCACAAGGTAGCGAGAGCTTCTGCAAAGCAAAAGTGGTATGGTGTCACCGGCAAAAAATTACAGTAAGTCCTTTCAAAAAAATTCATAGCTAACTAAACTAATTACCAGAACCGCTAAATCTATGAGATTGTAGAGAATTAAGGAAGCTTCGTGTGGGTGCTGAAACGGAGGATGTTATTCTATATCACTTAGATACTGTCTCTGAATAGCTCAAATAATTTTCTCCAGAGCTATGTTATAAAATAAATAAGTAACGATGACAAGTGTTACAATCACTGCAAGGGAGTATTGGGTCACCCTTAATAAATCAAACACAAGTAGAGGTCATTACCTTGAAATATATCCGAAACATTATAAAAGCCTTGTAATGAGAATAGGAAAATAAAAACTCATATACTAATTATTCCACAAGAATGTCTTAGACCATACGCTTTTCTGAATTGTAGATACAGGGTGCGGCAGCACAACTTCCTATTTGGCCTCTCATAAAGTAATGAAAAAAAGAAGTTATGTTGCTGCACCCTGTACATGCGCACCAACTTAATAGGTAACCCTTACAATATTGAAAGTACATACATTAACTTTAAGAACTGGTAAGCCTTGTATCATGGAAAGTCTACTAATTTGTTAAGAAGTTGTAACGCTTTTGCTATGGGAACTACATTAACTTGTTAAGAACTGAAACTTTTTGGATGACGCTTGAATCGTCTTACACAGAAAATAACATATGAGTTTGTCCGAAAAGCAATGTCAATGAATTTGAAAAAAATTCATTGGTCAAATGGGCACTACACATTAAAAGGTTTCAAATATTCTCCTGTGTAGGTACATCGCTTCCAGCGAGATTTCCAAAAATCAAAGGCGTCACGGTAGGCAACGCGTGACCACACAACACGAGAAGTTGAATAAGTTTTCAGTGGAAAAACAATATAAAATAATATCCAGACCTAAAATCCAAGTACACATTCATAAAACGAAGTTATAATTATTGTCATAATTACCATACCCCTATAAGAAACATGAAACCAAGCCCATTATGAAAGGCGCATAAGGCCAACGTTGTTTTAATTCTGAACATATAATCCATCAACAGCAATAAGAAAAATCTGGAGTTCAAACTTCCACAAAATCGAAGGTAGCGATTTCAACTTGTGATTTTAAATCATGCCGTGATTTTAAATCATGCCGTGAGTGCAACTCATCCCGTAATTTCCACACCCCGTAATTTCAACTCGTCCCGTAATTTCAACTGAGCCCGTAATTTCCACACCCCGTAATTTCAACTGAGCCCGTAATTTCCGCACCCTGTAATTTCAACTCGTCCCGTAATTTCAACTCCTCCCGTTATTTCAACTGATGCCGTAATTTCAACTGATGCCGTAATTTCAACTCTTCCTGTAATTTCAACTCTTTCCGCAATTTTGACTCGTCCCGCAATTGTAACTCTTCCCGCAATTGTAACTCTTCCCGCAATTTTAACTCTTCCCGCAATTTTAACTCCAGTAATTTCAATTCACCCCTCAATTTCAACTCTGCGATTTCAGTTAATTTTAAACGGGGTACTGGCAGCCAGTACTGCAGTCACACAGACGCACTTCGAGCTATGCTAAACATTAACAAATAGCGGCACGGTAAAGCAGCGGTTTTTTTTGGATTGCACGCTAGTGCATTTCCTGAACATGTGCACTTGCCACATCATAGGCACTTTGATCAAAAGTAATACTTTCAATCAAAAGAAATTCCAACAATGTTCACAAGCCTTATAAAAATTATTAGCTACAAAAAATTGCCTGGAAACATTCAGTTTGAAACATTGAAATAAGAAATAAATAAATGAGACATTTTTAGTCCTAATGAACTATAAAAAGAATAAAATCTACAACAATAGTAAGTTACGAGAGAAATGAAAGAACAATTCAATAAACCACCTTCATTTAAAAACCTGAATTGGACAGTGACAGAACTACAAGCATGATTGCTTAACTGCAATTCCAATAGAAACACAAGCATTGACAAAAAAAAATAAGGAAA
>VCRD01002934.1:23658-42256 GCA_006783055.1 Trinorchestia longiramus | reverse complement strand
ACTAATCATTACGTTTCTCAAACAAATTACTAATCAATATGTCGCTCACAACAAATTACTAATCATGTCGGTGCTCGTTTTGTGCAGTCGACGGAACCAGGCGACCTGAACTTCACGGCGGGTAAGACGGTGTTGGTTGTGCAGAAGGAGGGCGACTGGTGGACCGGTGTGTGTGGTGATCAGCATGGCGTGTTCCCGTCCAACTTCGTGCAGCGCGCCCCTCAGCAGGTAGAAAGGAGCAGGTCCTGGGTTTTGGGTGAGGAGGTAGTGGGTTTTGGGTGAGGGTAGTGGGTTTTGGGGGAGCAGGTAGCGGGTTTTGGGTCAGGAAGTAGTGGGTTTTGGGTGAGGAGGTAGTGGGTTTTGGGTGAGGAGGTAGTGGGTTTTGGGTGAGGAGGTAGTGGGTTTTGAAGTAGAGAATAATTATAGCCTGTAGTTTGTTGTAGAACGTAGTGGGTGAAGGTTTATGATGGGTGTGTACTGAAGTAATTCCTGGATGCAAGTTTCATGTGGATGTAAATTAAAGAAACCATATGTTCTTGTTAGTATTGCTTGCAACAGTTTGTGGGCACATGTTTTTGGGGAATACACTAAAGGAATTTTTATGTGGGTGCTTGTTTTTTTAGTGTTTGCTGTTCATAATTATAGGCTGAGACTTTGAACCCTTGTTGCTGCAGGCGATGGCGACTACGCCTGTCGGACAAGCACTGACGGATTATTTTCAGATTTATTAATAACTTATTTATTCAAACTAAGAACTCTGTTCCTGTTGATATTCTTTTGAATTATATTGACTTAGGGAATTTAACCTACGTCTTGAATCTACATCCGAAGGATTTTTATTAAAATTCAGAAACACCTTAGACATATTAGCATCGATCATCCGACATGTGGCCCTCAGTAGATGGTGTGGTAATGGAATTTTTTGTCAAGTTTAATGCGAGTTGTTTTGATCCATGCTATGCATATTTTAGTTTGGCATCGATGGTTTAGAGTCAAGAGCTCAGGTGTGTGCGTATTGAGTCTGCAGAACTGCGTTGACAAGGTGTTTGATTTTAACGCTGGTTCACTGAACAAGGGTATAGTTTGCCCGAGGCTAGTGACGTCTATACCCATGTTCAGTGCTCCAGGGTTAATTTGAGCTGCGTCATCTTATGGCATTTCAAAATAGATTTATAAGAATTATATTAATTAGCACTATAATGTTGCATATCAATATTCTATCGATTTATGCAGTGCTTACAGCAGCTTGATCTCATGTGGTACCGCGACTCCAGAAGGTTTGTGTGTAGCTCGTTTCTAGTTAAGATTGTGTAGTTGTCAGCTCTAACTTGTTACTTCCATGCTTACTAACTTTCTATGTGTATAAATTAGTTCTATACGTGTGGCTCTAATTGAATTCGTCTTGTTTGTTTACCATGTTCCAATAGTTTTAACGTTTCAGTCGTTCTGTCGGTGTGTAATAATTTCTTTTCATTCGTGCTTGTCACTTGATTTGTACGTTAAATTTTTTTCAATTGACGTGGTTCTTTAATCGATGACTTGCTGATGCATTTCTCTTGATAGGATTGTTCATTGCGTCCATTTGACTTGTGTTGTCCTCTGTTATTCTTTGAATGATGATTTGCCAAGCAATTTCACTTGATAGGATTGTTTTTTGCGTCCATTTGACTTGTGTTGTCCTCTGTTATTCTTTGAATGATGATTTGCCAAGCAATTTCACTTGATAGGATTGTTTTTTGCGTCCATTTGACTTGTGTTGTTTTCTGTGGTTCTTTGAGTGATGATTTGCCAAGCAATTTCTCTTGATAGGATTGTTCTTTGCGTTCATTTGACTTGTGTTGTTTTCTGTGGTTCTGTTAATGATTTGCCAAGCAATTTCTCTTGATAGGATTGTTGTTTGCGTTCATTTGACTTGTGTTGTCTTCCTTTCTGTTTATTGGTCGGTTTGACTGACTGCTCATTGCTAGAATACAAGACAAGTTTCCTCCAGCAAATTTTCCTCCCTCGTTATCTTGCAAATCCATCGTTTTCCCTCTCCTTTATCTAATTTTTACTTATTTCCTTCGAGTTGGCTCATACAGTGAGCATTAAAATGATCTTATCACATGAATGAGATGATCATCACAATCGTTGGTTTAATAAAAGCCAAGTAAACTGAATAATGAAAGAAAGATGTGTTTCTATTTCAAAATGTACGTATAATATAATTTCGCTTCAATTCATTTTTTATTTTATTTTGTAATCACATTTTTCGATCTTTACTCTATTTCAGTTCCATCAAACCTACAAGTGTGTGAATCATTTTGCCTTATTCTGTGTATTCGTTTGTTTGATGTCATCATCTATATCATTTGCAGTCACAAGTTAATTGTAGGCTCTACAGGTGTACTTGGCTACAATCTTCATTTTCTGAAATTCCCTTTTGCAGTTCTTCGTTTCCGGAAATTCTCGTCGATGATTCGTAGTTTTTTCCCGCACTTTAGTCGTAATCTCGAAAATTTTTCCAGCAAATTCTCTCCTGTTGTTCGTAGTAACGCTTTGATTTCAGTCAAACAATTACGTGGAAATCACCCGTAATTTTTGCAGTCTCCAAGCGTCGTCATTTTTGCAGTAGATTTTGGTTCAATTTGTTCAGGAGAGCAAGTTGCATTGAAATGTATTGACCCATGTATTATATTACTATAATTACTTACTACCATAACTACCCGGTGACCAGCTAAACAGAAATTATTGCTCGACCAACGACCCAGTTGAATGGAATAATTTATCACGCCGACCACCCAGTCACGGTGAAATTAATGATCATTTCGATCATCCCGTCGAACGGAAAATATTGCATGATCAGCGAGATCAAGCTTATTGGAAACTGCCATTCTTGAAACGTGGGTCTACTTCTTCTAGTTACTGGGCACTGACAGTCTCGAGTCTGCACCTGCCGCTATTGAAACTGAACCTGCACCTGCCGCTGCACCTGCTGCAGCTGTAACACCTCCTGCAGCTGTAACACCTGCTGCACCTGTAACACCTGCTGCAGTTGTGACACCTGCTGCCACAACTTCACCTGCTGCAGCTGCAACACCTGCTGCCACAATAGCTGCTCCTGCTGCAGCTGTAACACCAGCTGCGTCCGACACAGAGGCTGCATCTGACGCGGAAGCAGCTGCAGAGGTTGCTGCCACGATGGCCAAGTCTTCACGACGGGAGTCCCAGGTATTATTAAATCGACCTTTTCCGCTTCAGAATTTAACATTCCATTTTGTATTTGAATTTTTTTAAACCGAAGAAGAAATTCTCGACGGGAAACCCGTTTATGAATTCGGCTCATTTTTTATTTCATTAATTCTGTGGACGTCGGATGATAGTTTTCTATTCATTGGATGCGGAGATCCAACTTTCTTTATTCTTTTTTGGCTGGTTTAATTTTTTTTATTGCGCTTAATTGTTTGTTGTGGTTTATTCTCCTTGCTTTTCTAATGCAATGGTATCGAAGGCCTCTATTATATTTTTCTCTTGCAAGTTGCTGGTCTTTGGTGTTTTTTTTTCAACTTTAGAAGCTTTCTTGTTTTGATTCTGTACAATGGCCTTGAAAAATGGTTGCAATAGCTAATTTAAGTCTCTGCACGCTGTGTTGTTTCTGGTTTACGAATTTCTCTTTAATGTATTTTTAAATTGTATATCCGTGAAATTTTAGGGGATTAAAATTTCTTTTCTAGTTCATGTTTTATATTTCACAAATTTGACTAAAATCTTGGTACTTTTGATAATAGAGCTTCTTTCTTATACCTTATTATATTCCTGTGGTATTCTAGCGAAATACTTCATCTACTTTTCATATTTTTGTGGGATCATTTCGTAGTAATTATCTATTTTTTTATAGATATCTATTGTAGTTCTTTACATTTATCTACCTCTTTACATTTATCTATTGTACTTCTTTACATTTATCTATTGTAGCTCTTTACATTTATCTATTGTAGCTCTTTACATTTATCCATTGTAGCTCTTTACATTTATCCATTGTAATTCTTTACATTAATGTGAGTGTCAAACTTCAAGGATTATGTTAAAAGTACCTAAGTTAAAGTTGAGCTCATTGTGAACCTAAACTCCTTTATATACCTCAGGTTACTCCGCTGCTTTCATTGCCTTACCTCAGTTAACTGAGTTCACTTGAGTTACCAGAAGCAACTCCTATGTCTTTGTATCTATTTTAGTGCTATTTAATGTTGTTCATCTGTACCTTTCTCTCTCTTAATCTACTGTGCTTTAACTTTCCAGTGCATCTCAATTTAACTCTTAATTGTACCCCACTCTTACCCTCCATTGTGACCCACTCTAACCTTGTGCGTGCCCCACTCTAACCCTCTCTTGTGCCCCACTCTAACCCTTTCTTGTGCCCCACTCTAACCCTTTCTTGTGCCCCACTCTAACCCTCTCTTGTGTCCCACTCTAACCCTCTCTTGTGCCCCACTCTAACCCTCTCTTGTGCCCCACTCTAACCCTCTCTTGTGTCCCACTCTAACCCTCTCTTGTGTCCCACTCTAACCCTCTCTTGTGTCCCACTCTAACCCTCTGTGTGCCCTCACTCCGCTGCTTCCAGAAACGGTCACGGCGGTCGCATTCTTCCTCCAGTCTCTTCTCTGAGAAGGTGGGCGTCGCGGTCTGCTGCTTGCTTAGAGCTCACACTTCTCTTCTATGTCTCTTTGCTAAGTTTTTCCAGCTGTATTTTCTCCTTTATTACTACACGATGTATTTTTCAAGTAAGGTTTTTTTTTTATTACTGCATGCTATACTTTTTCAGGCAAAATGACTTTATTATTACCACACGCTATATTTTTTCAGGACAAATTTCTCTTTTATTGCTAGATACGAAACTGTTTTAGTGCATATTTTTATTTTTCTTCCATTAAATATCGATTACTGTAGTTTTCAGGTGCGCCCGAGCATTAAGTGTTTTCTAGTTTTATTATTTAGCATCTCTGAACGAAGATATCTTTGATATTTTTTATTGTATTCCAGATTCTCTTGCATTTTTGGCCACTTTTTTCGCCAGAAGGGTTACCACTTTCGGTCACATTTTTAGCCATCTGTCGTCGTCTTCTTCACGCAACTTTTGCTTCATCTGTTGTTGATGACCATACTTTTCATGATAATTTCTATAGTATTATCTGCTGTTTTATTTGATGAAATTATCCAGAAACGATAGGCTTCTTTTCATTAATATTCTGAATATGTTGCATAACGCAACTATAATGTTCTTGGTTCATTAATACCTATTTTTACACTCGTGATATTATTCTTCTCCTAATTTTTAACTTCAGTAGTCACACTACTGCACTGAGTCTTCAACCTTCTCATGTTTTACTCCGCCAAAATTTTTATGCAATTACGTATTCAATAATTGCACATTTTTATGACTATAATTGGGCCTTGTTTTTCGATGTTAATTGCTGATTGTTGATCTTATGACATTCTTCAGTCATTGTGGTCCATATCTTAACGCTAGTTTTGGTATTTGGTCTCACAAGTAGTGAATTTTGTGATCATCATATGACTCATTCTGTCGTATTTAGTCTTTGTACTTTTTCATATTATCCCTTCCGATTAACTTTGTTTTTGTAATTCATTCTATTTTACCTTCATAAATTCATCACTTTGGCTTCATCTTACATTCACTATTTTATGGATTTTTTCCCTCAAACCTTATGTTATTTTTAATGTCTTCTGATTTTCCTTCGCTTTTTCAGTGCTCATTAATTTTTTTACGTAATTATATCCCTTTTGTAATGTTATTTCCTCTCTTACTCTGGTCTTGCACCATTTTCTGATATTATTCGACCAAAATTTGTCATGTGTTCAAGAATACAACATGCATATATTTCTCTTACTTTTTCTCTCATTTACTTCTTGTTTCTTATACTTTCTGATTAATTTTGGGGTACTGTACATATTTATGCCCAGTGTTCCTCTCATGCATGTTTGTTCCCTGTGGTTCATTACGAGTGACATCACTTCTTCTGTTATGCCACTCGTTATTTGTTCACTCAGTCTTCTATTCTATTAAGGTTGCAGGTCATCTTACGTCATTATTAAATTTCATTTGTTCAGTTGAATGTTTTCTGTTTCTTGTTATTATATTGTGTTGCTCCTACAAAACTGTTTTCCTTATTTTTTTTTTGTCAATGCTTGTGTTTCTATTGGAATTGCAATTAAGCAAACATGCTTGT
The DNA here is from genome assembly GCA_006783055.1 of Trinorchestia longiramus. Taxonomy (NCBI): domain Eukaryota; kingdom Metazoa; phylum Arthropoda; class Malacostraca; order Amphipoda; family Talitridae; genus Trinorchestia; species Trinorchestia longiramus. Next base: position 36,029 of record VCRD01002934.1, on the reverse strand, counting down.
AGTTCTGTCACTGTCCAATTCAGGTTTTTAAATGTAGGTGGTTTACTGAATTGTTCTTTCATTTCTTTCGTAACTTACTATTGTTGTAGATTTTATGCTTTTTATAGTTCATTAGGACTAAAAATGTCTCATTTATTTATTTCTTATTTCAATGTTTCAAACTGAATGTTTCCAGGCAATTTTTTGTAGCTAATAATTTTTATAAGGCTTGTGAACATTGATGGAATTTCTTTTGATTAAAAGTATTACTTTTGATCAAAGTGCCTACGATGTGGCAAGTGCACATGTTCAGGAAATGCAGCTAGCGTGCAATCCAAAAAAAAAAACGCGGCTTTACCGTGCCGCTATTTGTTAACACGTTGCCTCCGATTGCCTGATTGGTGTAAAACTTCACTTTGTACGCATAGTCACTAGAAGGATCTGAAAAAATTACAGAACCTAACCTAAGTGGTACACATACGTACCACTTCGGAGTCAACGTGTTAATGTTTAGCACAGCTCGAAGTGCGTCTGTGTGGCTGCAGTACTGACTGCCAGTACCCCGTTTAAAATTAACTGAAATCGCAGAGTTGAAATTACGGGGTGAATTGAAATTACTGGAGTTGAAATTACGGGAAGAGTTAAAATTGCGGGGAGAGTTAAAATTACGGGACGAGTCAAAATTGCGGAAAGAGTTGAAATTACAGGAAGAGTTGAAATTACAGGAAGAGTTGAAATTACGGCGTCAATTGAAATAACGGGAGGAGTTGAAATTACGGGACGACTTGAAATTACGGGGTGTGGAAATTACGGGCTCAGTTGAAATTACGGGGTGTGTAAATTACGGGCTCAGTTGAAATTACAGGGTGTGGAAATTACGGGCTCAGTTGAAATTACGGGATGAGTTGCACTTACGGCATGATTTAAAATCACAAGTTGAAATCGCTACCTTCGATTTTGTGGAAGTTTGACCTCCAGATTTTTCTTATTGCTGTTGATGGATTATATGTTCAGAATTAAAACAACGTTGGCTTTATGCAGCTTTCATATTGGGCTTGGTTTCATCTTACTCTCTTATAGGGGTATGATAATTATGACAATAATTATAATTTCAAGTTATATGAACGTGTACTTGGATTTTAGGGCTGGATATTATTTTATATTGTTTTTCCACTGAAAACTTATTCAACTTCACGTGTTGTGTGGTCACGTGTTGCCTAGCGTGACGCCTTTGATCTTTGGAATTCTCGCTGGAAGCGATATACCTACGCAGAAAGAGAATATTTTGAAACCTTTTAATGTGTAGTGCCTATTTGACCAATGAATTTTTTTTCAAATTCATTGACATTGCTTTTCGGACAAACTCTTATATGTTATTTTCTGTGTAAGACTATTCAAGCGTCATCCAAAAAGTTTCAGTTCTTAACAAGTTAATGGAGTTCCCATAGCAAAAGCGTTACAAGTTCTTAACAAATTAGTAGACTTTCCATGATACAAGGCTCACCAGTTCTTAAAGTTAATGTACTTCCCATATTGTAAGGGTTACCCATTCTTAAGTTGGTGCGCATGTCCTAGTACAGGGTGCAGCAACATAACTTCTTTTTTTCATTACTTTATGAGAGGCCAAATAGGAAGTTGTGCTGCCGCACTCTGTATCTACAATTCAGAAAAGCGTATGGTCTAAGACATTCTTGTGGAATAATTAGTATATGTGTTTTTATTTTCCTATTCTCATTACGAGGTTTTTATAATGTTTCGGATATATTTGAAGGTAATGACCTCTACTTGTATTTGATTTATTAAGGGTGACCCAATACTCCCTTGCAGTTGAGTGTAACACTTGTCATCGTTACTTATTTCTTTTATTTTATAACATAGTTGTGAAGAAAATTATTTGAGCTATTCAGAGACAGTATCTAAGTGATATAGAATAACATCCTCCGTTTCACCACCCACACGAAGTTTCCTTAATTCTCTACAATCTCATAGATTTAGCGGTTCTGGTAATTAGTTTAGTTAGCTATAAATTTTTTTGAAAGGACTTACTGTAATTTTTTGCCGGTGACACCATACCACTTTTGCTTTACAGAAGCTCTCGCTACCTTGTGCGGTAAGCTGGTGGATTTTTGTCAACGTGGCTGTGCGCTATTTTTCTTTCCTTAAAACAAGTTTTGCCCTCTCTAAAAAAAATCTTCACCACGCTCGAAAAACGTTTCTCGCCTTTAACTAAAAATTTCCGCCTCCCTCTGGGACTGTCCCTTCAAAAAGTTTCCATCCGTGGATAGTACCTTTTCCACTTTAAATATTTCCCGGTTTTCATTGTTTCTCTTGATTTGTGGAAACAGAGTGCGTATTTTATTGAATATGTTGTACTTTAGCTAACGACGCCTTCTCCCACCCATAACATGTATTTTATGCAAGTATTTTAAATGTATGCTGCTGTTAACCGTAAAATGTTTATCTACTTTATTTTCATAAACAATTTCATGAGTTACGATTTTTTTCAACATTTTATTTAAATTTACCATGAATATTGGGAGTCAACATTTGTTGAACTTTATAAGTACAAGAATTTTATTCCATCTTTTTGAAGTAAAACCTGACGTGCGTTTGCGAAGGAAGACCAAGATACACATTTGATCAGTTTCCACTCTAATTTTTCTCTGGGGATTTGTGTTTATTTTTCTACAAGGTGCGGCAATATAACTTCCTTTTTTTTCAAAGCGCTTTGCTTTGAATTAAGGAAGTTATGTTGCCGCACCTTGTATATTCTTGAATACGTATTTTAAAATTCATGGTACGGCAAGTTGATCTTACCCAGTTTTAGGTTTAATAATAGCGAAATAAAGTAAAGAACGAAAAAATGCGTTTAAGAAACGAAGATACGGAAATGAAACAAAAGTCTATCGTATGTACATTGAAAAAGACGCATTTTTCGTTCCTTACTTCATATCGCTTTTATCAAACTTACTAATGTGTCTGATCAGCTTGCCACGCCGTGCACATTTGTACTTTTTAACATGAATTTTTAATGACTTTGTATCGTGCTTGGCGCCGTCGTCGTGTACCTACATCGCACAAATTTATGATTTATTCCTGTGTTTCCAAGTCATACGTAATTTGTAAATTTTTTATGAGTTGTTTTAATGCAAACTTATAAGTTCAATTTGTACTTGCTTTCAGGTGCGTACGATATGCCTATGATCTATTTAAACTAGAAGAAGCTTTAACCACTTCTGTCTATTCAGAATGTAGTTCAACCTGTCCTTTTTTTTACTGAAAGGGCTTTATGTTTGAAGTCTTTTCAATTGAAAAGTCTTTAAAAGTAAACCTGTATTATTCTAAATGCTGCACATTTGAAGGGGCTTCCTGCTTTTTAATTCGAATTTTCACTTCCAATGCTTGTTTCGAAATATTTTCCCTTAGAGGCCTGTCATTCGAAGCTTTCTTGCATCACAGGCTTTTTGATTGAATAATTCATGCATTCGTAACATTTGATAGTTTTTGAGAATTAATAAACACTGATGAAAAACAAGACAGTTATGATGATGGTCATGACAAAAATAACTAATAATTAGAATAATGGTAAATAATGACAATAATAGCATTAAATAATGACAATAATAGCGTTAAATAATGACAATAATAGTAGTAAATAATGATAATGATGATAGTAAATAATGGCAATAATGGTAGTACATAATGGCAATAATGGTAGTAAATAATGGCAATAATGGTAGTACATAATGGCAATAATGGTAGTAGATAATGGTAATAATAGTAGTAAATAATGACAATAATGGTAGTACATAATGGCAATAATGGTAGTAGATAATGACAATAATAGTAGTAAATAATGACAATAATAGTAAATAATGACAATAATAGTAGTAAATAATGACAATAATAGTAAATAATGACAATAATAGTAGTAAATAATGACAACAAATGCTAATGATGTTCACAGTAGGAATGATGATAGTATTGCACACCTCGTGTATCTCTTATTCGAGGCATGATGTCATCTCGCTCCTACAGTGCACGCTGCTTTACATTCCGTCACTGATTTCGTCCATATTTTACATCACATTTCATGGGTTGCCATTGCTATTTAATTTTTCACAATGCGAAAGTTTTCACTTTTTCAAATCGTAGCTGAACGGATTTTTCTGTTCGCTCTTGTGAGCTTTTAATTGCCAACACTTGTGTGTTAAAATCGGTACAATTCAAGTGGGTTAACACGATATCAATTTTTATAATTTATATTTTTATAATTCAAGTCAGTTAACACGATATTCATGTATTACAATTAATGTTAATATTACAATTCAAGTGTGCGAACACGATAGCGTCCGGTGCTGGTTTTCTTGTGTACATGATAATTTAATTTTAGTTTTTTAATGGGGAGTACAAATTCCAATAAAAATGAAACTGATTTATTGCTGAGTACATTCACACCATTAAATTCTATGAAGTACTTCTGTTTCTGTCATGTTTTATACCCCGGATGATGGCCCTTCTTCTATTCAACTGCTTTTGGTGGAGTTTACTATTGCTCCAAAATGTTCTCCCTCAATCCCGCTGTACATAATGACTGTTATTTATTCCCTTTCATCGTAGCTTTGTTTTTAAAAAGCTTTTGGTTGTGCTCCACAGGACGACTATGACGAAAATAGGGTAAGTTTCAATAACTCTTTAAAACGGTCAAGTAATTATCTCCCTTATCACCCTGTAGAGTCCTGTTCGTTACAATTCTTGCTATATTTAGAAAAATCATTGCTCCTGAAATGGCATCCTTTCTATTCCTAGTATTTTCGTAGATAAAGTTTATTATTATTGCGTAGTAAATAATTTTAATTATCCAGAGACGGGATTTCAGTAATGTAGAATTACATTATCCATTTCCGCATCTACCCTCAAGTTCGGCCGCATCTACTTCTGTATAACTAAAGTAATGTAGAAGCGCATCCTCCATTTCATCATTTATCCCTAAATGCTTTTTTGCAATGAAGGCTCCTTTGTTCATTAATTGTTGATTTAGTTCAAGTGTGCAGATGTGTATTAATGCACTCCTTTTATAACAATTATTCCTTACCATAATGCAAGTCCCTTGTTGTCCTTATATACCTTGCTTACTTTACGTCACATAACTATTACTCCCGCTAACACATATTTTTCATGTGGTATCACCTGTCGATTCTCTTTCTATAGAATTTTTGTTGACTCTATGTACTCGATTTTCCTCAGATACTACGCACTCCCTGTACGATATATCAGTACGATCAATAGCTGTTAGCTTAATCGATCGTTAACATGGCTATCTTGTAACATGCTAATCGATCGCTTACATGATTATGAACTTGATATTCGGGTATCAACTTGACTGCCTCAACTCGATTATGGGCCATTAACTTGATTATCGACTACCAACATGGTTATTGATCACTAACATGAGTGTCGACCCCAACTTGATTATTGACCACCATTGTCGAATGTCATCGTGATTATCGAATGTCATATTTGATCGCCGATATGATGCTGATCTTCAAATGGAGTGATTGCTAGCGGAATATGATGTACGCTTGAGAATCGATCGTCAGTATACGATGATCAATTTCAAACCGCTGTTTATATTCGACTCTGATGCCAACTCAAGACTCCAGTTTACAATTTATCACACATTAGCAGTTACAGAATATCGTTTGTGGTTTACCTTTTTTTGGGGGAGGAATGGATCCTAAAATTCTATGTCTGTTTCTGCTTGCTTCTCGACGTGCCCACCTCTTCTTCCCTTGTTGCGAGGTGTTATTTTTGCGGCACAATCCTGTTGTTGTATTAATGTTTAGTGGGAGCCCTCTTTCTGTGGGAACCCTCTTTCTGTGGGAACCCTCTTTCTGTAGGAGCCCTCTTTCTGTGGGAGCCCTCCTTCAGTGGGAGCCCTCCTTCTGTGGGAGCCCTCCTTCTGTGGTAGCTCTCCTTCTGTAGGAGCCCTCCTTCTGTGGGAGCTCTCCTTCTGTGGGAGCTCTCCTTCTGTGGGAGCCCTCTTTCTGTGGGAGCCCTCCTTCTGTGATAGCCCTCTTTCTGTGGTAGCCCTCTTTCTGTGATAGCCCTCTTTTTGTGGGAGCCCTCCTTCTGTAAAAATTGAACCTAAAATCCCTCGTCTGCTTCTGCCATGCGTCTCCCGTGTTCATTTTGCCTTCCCTTGCTGTTGCGAGGCCTGATTTTCACGACCTAATCCTGTAATTGTGTTTCTGTGTCAAGCACACTAGTGTGTGTTGCAAAATTCCCCTGCTTGTAGTACGTGTGTTATTATATGAGGCGTAGCGTGCCTCGAGGGCGAAGATGCAAAAAAAAACAAGTTTCGTATAATCGCCATACAAAGTTTACGAAAAGAAAATTCCTGTAACATAATTTATTCTGTATATATCAGTGTGTTTCTGATCTCATTTGATAGATAAAAAATGGAATTTTAGCTGTTGGCATCTTCGTTCTCGTGATGCAGAGCTCCTTGTATTAACTTACCTTATTTTATAAGAAATTTATTGAAACGTAGGCAGACCACTGTTTTTCCTCAAGTGCGTTAGAAATAACTCATTATTAGTCCTACATTCTAAAGGTCTCGTTCAAATTAGTGTTTCATACATACTGTATGAGTGATTATTTACGTAATATTAAGTTCAGTAAAAAAATAACGATTTCTACTGGATTAAGGAGGGTTGCTTTGAAAGGGCTATCCTTCAGCAAACCGTGGGGGACTTGGCGCTCCTAACAAGTAAATTCAACCTTTTTTTATTCGGGAAAAATGTCTGATCGTCAAAATATTAGTTTGTGACAAAGTTCCTGCCGTTTTTTCTTAATATAAACTAAAAAACAGCGGCGGGAACTTAGTTTATTATTAATTTAAATTAAAAAGAAGCGACGGGAATTTAGCTTTTTCTAAATTTAAACTAAGAAAAAGCGGCGAAACTTAGTTTTTTCTTAATTTTAGAGAAAACAGTGGGAACTTATTTATTTTTTAAATTTAAAGTAAGAAAAAACGGCGGGAACTTGGTTGTAAACTTTAATATTTGGTGGTAGTTCCGTTAATCACCTACTGGTGACCCACTTTTGTGTCAGCAACAGTTGCTGCGGGTGTCTGCTCTGGTTTTAGTTGAGTAGCTACCTATTAACAAGGCTTTAATGGTCTTATTCCAGGGCCTTAATAAGTGCAAATTGGGATCGGTTCATTGACAGGGCAAGAGCTTTGTGGACATTAACTTTGTTATTTATTGATATTATAACGTTAGATAAAAGCTAATTAAGGTGGGCTTGTGTGCTGGCCTAGAACGTTATGGACATATTAATTTAAGGTTATTTAAGGACATAACAAAGTTAGATAAGTGCTAATAGAGGTAGGCTTGTGAGCAGGGCAAGAGCTTTGTGGAGACATTAATTTGTTATTCATAGACATTACAAACTTAGATTAGTGGTTAGCATAGCAAAGTTGGATAAGTGTTAATTGATGTGGTCTTGTGAGCAGACCAAAAGCTTTGTGGACACATGAATTTGTTATTCATAGACATTACAAACTTAGATAAGTGGTTAGCATAGCAAAGTTGGATAAGTGTTAATTGAGATGGGCTTGTGAGCAGGCCTAGAACGTTATGGACATATTAATTTAAGGTTATTTAAGGACATAACAAAGTTGGATAAGTGTTAATTGAGATGGGCTTGTGAGCAGGCCTAGAACGTTATGGACATATTAATTTAAGGTTATTTAAGGACATAACAAAGTTGGATAAGTGTTCATTGAGGTGGGCTTGTGAGCAGAGCAAGGGCGGCAAGAAGCCCGAGATCGCGACGGTGCTCGCACCTTACGACGCCACCTCCAGCAACCAGTTGAGTCTCCAGCGTGGACAGCTCGTCATGATTCGCAAGAAAACTGCCTCCGGCTGGTGGGAGGGCGAGCTTCAGGTCACTCTTTAGTCTACAATCCTGCCTCATATTATTAAAAGTTTAAGATTAAAAATGGAGTTAATGGTCACTGAATGGTCTAAATTGTTTATGAATGGTGTGAATGATTTATGAATGGTCTAAATGGTTTATGAATGGTTTCAATGGTCTATGAAGGGTTTAAATGCTACATGAATGGTTTAAATGCTACATGAATGGTTTAAATGGTATATGAATGGTTTGAATGGTTTAAATTGTCGACGAATGGTTGGGAATTTCTTTCAACTTGAGATTTATCATTAACTGTATTTGTCTGCATTTATTGTTGGCCGTCTATAAAATGTTAATTCAATTTTTTTACCTGAGTTTCGTTCTTGAAATATCTACAATCCTGAAAAAAGGATGTTCTGATATTCCTGAGGAGTAACGTTTATTTGAGAACAATTATGTATTATTCATGTTAAATAACTGACAGTCTCTCATTAGTAAGGCAAAGAGCGACATTTGCGTTTCCTTGTGACAACCGTAAATATTTCCTCTATGGAAAGCGAAGAGCTACATTCGTTTCCTTCTCATGTTATGTTGTTTGGGTAGCGACCATGGTTGGTTCACCATGGGACTTGGGTAGCGACCCAAAAATGAGCCAAACGGCTCGTTTCTATTGCCCTATTTTATTCTCACGACAACCAGGCGAAGGGCAAGAAGCGTCAGGTGGGCTGGTTCCCAGCAAGCTACGTGAAGGCGCTGGGTGGGGGCTCAGCCTCTGCTCGGTCTACACCCGTGTTCCAGGAGGCAACCAACATCCTGGACGCACCGCCTGCCCAAACTCCGCCCTCGAACACCGAAACCAAAACCGTCCCTGGCAATGCCGCAGCTCCTGTTGCAGACAAGCCCACGGCAACTCCTGAGCGTGTTGAGGCTCTTTATCCCTACACGGCTGTTAACCCTGACGAGCTTACCTTCGTTGCTGGGGCCGTAATCACCGTGCTGGACAAGGAGGACGCTGCATGGTGGAAGGGCAGTCTCAACGGCAGCGAAGGCGTCTTCCCCAGCAACTATGTGCAGGTGGACTAAGTTCTCACAGTTTTTCTTAAAAAAACAAATAAAATAAATCACAGCAACTATGTGCAGGTACATCCATTTCACTATTATTAGGGTGGCAACTATGTTCTCACAGTTTTTTATTGATAAAATAAATAAGTAATCAACTTCATTCCAATACATCAAAGAGTACAATATAGATCCATAGTACAAGGAATCAAGTTTTAAAATCTTAACCTTAACAAACATTTTACGACTAGTGGTGACGTTATTGTACATCCATATATCACCATGGCAGATAAATACAGCGATGCAAACGATTATTCCCTTTTCACATTGAGAAAAAACTACAGGAACTTTGTTGCCAACCTAATAGTTGTGGGGGTATGCACACATGCTTCCGCGGTTGTGTACTTGAAAAATGTTATCGTTTTTTATGTATGTGTATACTGTTCATATTCAAGCTCTTTAATTGGTATGCTCTTAGTCCGGATGTGCGTGCGCACGTGCAGTTTTGTACAAGTGAGTTCTACTTCGCAAATATTTTGCTTATCTCTGCATCGTTATCGCCTATCTTCGGTTTCAGTAAACATCGTATTTTACCCAACTTGGGGTAAGTAACTGTTCCATTTTGGTTTATTATGCCCATGTTTACTGACATCGCTACATTTGTCTTTCTGTAGGCTATTGCAAGTTTTGTGAACCAAGATGCTAGAAACTAGTAATCTTCAGTGTTACATGAATAAATTTTGCCATGAAAATCCCTTTAAAGAAGTACAAGTGTTGAGTGAAGTAAATCAAAGAATATCACGTGGTGTCACTTCTTTGGGTAAATAAGTTCCTATTTCTGAAACCACATAAACGTTTTAATTTGTATATATTCGATTCAAAATTAAATTCAATTTTCTGGAAATAGGTGCAAATTTAACTCGATTTACTTATGTTCCCGCTTTCCTAATTGAGATGTACTTAGCGTCCTTAAAAATAAGCACTTTGAAATACTGAATTTAACTTGTATTGCTGGTGGCAGCCGTACACTGGTGGGAGCGGAGACAGCTTCGCTGCTCAAGTGTCACAGATCGCCGCTGCTGCTGCAGACTTCGGTGTCGACTTGGACGATGGCAACCTTTGCTGTGAGTACCAAACCTTGTTTTGTTATTGATTGTGTAGTACTGGCCGATGTAGTGCATGATATTTCATGTGTGTTGCTGCTTACCTTGCATTCCTGCGATACAACCTCAGCGGTTATTGATTGTGTAGTACTGGCCCATGTAGTGCATATTTCATGTGTGTGGCTGCTTACCTTGCATTCCTGCGATACAACCTAAGCGGTTAGGATCAAAACCTATTTTTTCCCCTTAGATACCCATGCACAGTCTTCTACTGATTAAATATGGTCGATGTAAGCTTTTATTTTACCTGAATTAACTCCATTGTCTTCATCAATTTGTATACATGACACTTCTTGTGTTGCATAAAAAATTGTGGCCGCAGATTCTTGTACTTGACAACTCATTTATCCCTTGCAAATACTCGTGGATAAATTGTACGCATTGGCACCCCTTTCTTCCCGTACAAAAGCGCTCGGCAAAACACGTTGTGCACAATTAGAGGCGTATTGTGCACATTGTGAACCAGCTGGGAAGGAGACTGCGGTTTGCACTGCGCAGAAGCAATGGTATCCTGGATACGGAGGTTCTACCCGAAATCGAACAAGGCTTGCCGTTTTATACCTTTTTTATACCCTTTTTATACCCCATTTATACCCTGATTATACCCCGATTATACCCTTTTATACTCGGTATCATTGCTGAGATCGCTCCTGTTGTGGCTGCTGGGGTCAAACCAGGAATGTAGTGATAATTGTAATCAATCATCATCCCTGTATAATAAAAGCTGTTCTTTTTTATATAAATAAATAAATACATATAGAGAGACTCCTTAAACATCATTATTCCATGATAGTTATAGTATTAACGCAGTTCATTATAAAATCCGTAATTATTTCACGTGCGGGCCTACTAGTATTCTATACTAGTAGACTCACACGTGAAAATTCACGTGTTTTTTAATGGATTATTTCATTTTATTTGCCAGTGGATATGGGCTTTGTGAAGGAGTTTCCATACTGAAGGTGTTTTCACATTGAAGGATGTGTCTTTGGTGTCCACAATAAATGCTTACAATACATGTATATCCTACCGAGTTTCCTCCTATCTAAATCCTTAACTGACGGAGAGATGGACCAAACAAGCAAGCAAGCAAGTAACAAACTGTGTATTATTAAACCAGGGGTCTGTACTCCGAATATTTGGCCTCTACTCCGCGTGAAGTTTTAACAGTTACGAATAAATTCAGCTGAAAAAATATACGAAATAGCTTATGTACGATAGGATCAAAAGCTCTAATACAGTTTTTTGGATTTCGAATATACATCCCAGAAACTATATTCCTTGAATGTAGGGGGAAAATTTCATGGTATCTCATCTTGTTATTCGTAGACGAATTTCCTCCTCTAAATCCATAAGAGCGTAACAGAGAGACGGAGCGAGCGAGCAAGCCAGCAAGCAACAAATTGGGTATTATTATATAGTGGGATGATTAAAGCCTTCCTATATTTATTTATAAATATATATATTTCCTGTTCTCACTGCTAAATTGTACAGGGGAAATTATTTTGAAGCGAACAATTAATGTGGAGCTGAAATGAAGTGTTCATGTTATGGTAATTGTTTACTTCTCAATGGAACGGATATACATGTATTTTAAGTATTGTATTGTGGATATCAATAGTACAAGATTACTAAGAAGTACATGATTTTTTTCCCTTATTAGCCATTTTACCCCTTCAATATGGGAACTCCTTCTGAGAAGCGACGTCGACTGGCAAGTGAAATAACGATTCATTAAAAATTGTGGAGATTTTTTTCCGTTTTGGTGAACTAACAATAATAGTACATAGCTTCCATAAACAACCTCGAATCGTTCATATCATTTGTCTTGCTAGGTAGAGGAGGGCAGGCGATACCGACCAGTGCGATGGCATACAAAGTGCGGAAATATTTTCTTATTTTTTGTCATTCAAGAAGTTATGGAAAAGGAAGTTGTGTTCCCGCACCCTGTCCAAGTTGAACACTATTTCCCGTCAAGTGTCATGGTTGAGTCAGACAGTGCTGACTGTGATTGGATACTAAAAATAAATTATAATATGGCATCAGGAACGAGTTGTTTCACCAATTTTTGGGTTGCTACACAAGTCCCATGTTGTCTGAAGTTGAGACATCAATCCCGTATTGGCACTTAAGTCGTGTACACGCACCTCGATCATACACAGGCCCCATGAGTAAAGAAAGATGGGAGATGGAGGAGGTGTAAGTCATACTCTCATCTTTTTGTACGTGATTAAGTTATACTACGTA